>QLOI01000943.1:0-19281 GCA_003313605.1 Tuber umbilicatum
CGGGGGGGGGGTTTTTTTTTTTCCACTCGTGTTCCTGAGAAAAAAGAAAAAAAAGACGAATAAAGTGGAGGGTAGAACGGGGAGGAAACAAATATCTGATAAAATGCCTCCGTTTCGTTACCTGAATTTAATGTTGACTGTTCTCAAATTGCTTCCCCCCCCCTTCTCGTGTTGTAAACGCACCGCACTCCAGTCGTGTTTTTAACCGTTAATCGTCAACGTTTTTTACTTGTGCTTTGAGTTTTAGCCCGTTGTCCAATGGGAGCGTTGCTGATTCGGTTATGTTTTTTTGTGCATGTGCAGTCAGGAGTTCCACCGATCTCAATCAGTCGGTTGCGCAGAGCCCTGATTTGGGTGCTGCCAACGATGCATCTCTTCCAGTTCCCGACGAAGAAATTGGCTATCTAGCCAGTGAACAGTATACTCGCGTTATCTCGCCGCAACTGACGGGAACCTCTACTACTGGGCATTCGCCCACCTTACGTCGCGGAGATTCGGAAGATGCTCCTGTATCGTTGTATGGAATTGTCGCAGGTTCTTCTACCAGCGTTGATGAGAGGGACAAGGAAATAAGCATTCATTTGGACGCACTCCCACATCATGGTGGTGTGTATCATCACCACCACCATCATGATTCGAGGGCTGGTACAAGACCTGGTTCTGCTTTGGGTATGGTAGGTGAGGATGAAGAGGAGGAAGAGCCTGAGCATCCTATCTTGGCTTCCGATGAGGTTCAGAAACGCGGTGGGGAGTTTATGCTGCCGGCTATCTCCCCTCCCCTCCCGCCTAGAAGGCCTGGCTCTATGCCCAACACTCGGCCTCATAGTGTGGCCCCTACGGGACCGGGTTCAGTTGCCGACGACGACGAGGATGGCGATATCGAGCCGGCCGATTTGCCTAGCAGTGCTGGGTTTGAATTACGGGAATCATTGCTCGCATTGCAACCTGGAGAGGAGACCGAACCGTTGTTTCCCGAAGATGAAGATGAGGATGTGGAAGAGTGTGTCACTGGAGTTACTGATAAAGTACAAGAGAAGCTGAAACGTCCGGATCTGCCACCTTCTGCGGGCTCTGGTCATCGATTTCCCAGTAAAGATATCTGGGAGGAGGCCCCAGACCATGCACAACTCCAAGCTATCGTATCATCTCCACCCATTGCGGATCCTGAAATCCAGGACGGTCATAGGGAGGAGGGGAGGCCCACTGAACGAGCCAGTAGCACCACTCCGGAATATGTTCAAGGACAACCCCACGACCATTACGAGCCTGGTGATGAGAAGGAGTTCGAGCAGCGGCATAAAGATGCGAAGAAGAAAGCAGGGGATTACAAGCACGAGGTGCAATCTGAAGGTCCTGATGAACACCTGGACAGGCTTTTAAAGAGGGGCAAAAAGAGTGAAGAGTCGGTTGGTTCTGGAGATAGAAATGGGGTCAAGCGATTCCCGAGTAACGATATCTGGGAGGACGTCCCGCCGAGTTTGCAACTCAGCGCTACTGTCACCCCATCCAATGATCCCCGGGAAGAGAATACAAATGAGCATGAGAGTAGAGTTACAACTACAGGGACTACTCGACTAGAAGACAAGATCGTTTCTATTCCCGAGGAGGAGGACAATACAAGGCCTACAACTGGAGCGTCTATTGAAGGCCCAAGTGCAACGAAGCCGGAATTTCCGGCTCGACCGCAGGTTCCTTCCACCCGCCCTTCAAGAAAAGTACCTCTACAAACTAGTGATTCAACTTCTACATCGGGCACCGGCCCAGAAAATGCGCCAATTAGTCCTGATAAGAAAGCTCCGCCAGGTCTTCCCGACCGTCCTAAGCGTAAGTTTTCCGCACGGTCTAGCAGACTAGCAGCTACCATGGCTCGATCCCCATCGACCGAGTCCCCTCCAGTAGCATCAAGCGGGTTAGGTAGTGGTGCGGCGCCCGGTAATCCACTTCCAACTAGCTCAAAACCGAAGCCTACTATCCCTCCTAAAACGGGAGGGATTGGTGGAAAAATTGCTGCTCTGAAAGCCGGCTTCATGAACGACCTTGATCAACGGCTGAAGCTCGGTCCTCAGGCTCCGAAGCAGGAGGAGAAGCCTGCAGGTGAGGAAGATAAGCCAATGGAGGTACTGAGCGATGTGCGAAAGAGTAGGACCAAGGGGCCAAGGGGAAGGAAATTGCCAACCGCTAAGGAGGCCGACGCCAAGACTGAGACCAAGGCAGCGGCATTCAAGATGGAGATTGTTGGGGTTTGGACTGTATGGAGCATAGATGAGGAAGGTGTCAATGTGGGTGAAGAATCAACTATTAGCTCTATAGGCGAGTTGAAGACAGGAACCAAACTCGAATCCAAGGCCGAGGACAAGAGGGAGGGGATGGCCCCGACGCCTTCGGCAACGACTCTTCCTGGGGCCACCGGCACCGGCCGGCAGACGGTTCCTGTGGTGGGTAAGGATATTGATACCACTGCTACCTTGCCCCCTTCGAAACTAGAAGAGAAGGAGGAGGAAGACGAGATCCCAACAGCTACCCCCCGCGGCCAACACCCTGAAGATGCTATCAAGACTGGCGGGGTTGGAGACGAGAGAGTTGACGGGGTAGAACAAGAGGATGTTAGAAACACAACGGGCGATCAGAAGATTGAGGTTTAGCGCGTTGGCTACATGAGTCTTTTTCGTTGCAGGTTCTTATTTCTTGCTTTATTGCCTTCTTGATTCCATTCTGCCGAATTTCTCTACTCTACTCTGCTCTGCTCCACACTACGGTGGAGAAACAAATCGTAGTCGGTCGTTCCTTATCTGATTGCAGTTTTTTTATTCCTTTATCCTCTCTTTTTAATTTTACGCGGGATATCTGTGGGAGTAGAAAACGGGTTTGGTATACGGAATTGTACGCTCGTTTTCTGGGGGTAGGTGGCAATTGGCCTTTCGGTCACTTGTAGTCGTGTTCTAGTAATCCCCTCATCCCCCCAAAGTGACTTATTATGATATGATGTGACGCGGGGACGGGCTTGATCTACTCGGCATCACCTTTTGTCATTTGCGGGAAGGTTAAATCAGGTCGATTGGTTAGTTGGTTGGTCGGTGGTAAGCGTTAGTTGACCCACGAGTGGATCTTCTGAGCCACTGTATATCATAGGTTGGGCGATCGTACTCGGACAGGAGTTGGAAAATTGGAAATTGGGGATAAGCAATTCTTCCCTATTGTCAATGATCGAAGTGAAGCGGACGTCGATGCTGCGCTTGCTGCCGGTGGTGCTAGGTTTTTTCCTAGTCCCAGCCACGCTGGAACGCGATACGTAGGGCTAACTCAATCTGCTGGGGTAATTTAGTTATAAGTTTGAGATTATAAGTAGCAGACATCGTTAGCTCTCGGCGGTGATGATGGAGGGCAGCTCACCTATTCTACTGTCTGTTGGCTATCTGCGTGACTTGGAGATTGTCCTTGTAGATAGATTTTTATCGCACTTTTCTAACCTCTGTTCCTCTGGCTGTCGCAGAAGTGAAAGGCATTCCCCGCAACTCAACCTATGATAAGTTCCCAATGCTCCACCCCCCACCGCTTCTCACGTAACACAAACCAGGGCAACACAAAGCAACCTGCAACAGAGCCTCAGAACCCGAACCCAACTTTCTCAACACCCCTTCAGATTTCCAGATTGACAGAGAATCAGGGGAGATTCCCTACCGTACCACGACCCGTTAAACCCAGCAATGTTATCTCGCAGATTGACTTCTTCACACTACCCGCGCCCGCAGGCGTCGCAGCTCGCGCAATTAATTTGTACGCGCCCTCTTGTTAGATGGAAATAGGAGAGACGGGGGAAGGGGGCTAACGATGATGATGGGGATTAAGCGAATGCTTGCTCAGGTGGTAGATCTTGTGTTCGTGCGAGGGCGAAGGTACTCGAATACGTTCGGGAGAAGGGGGGAAATATGTTTGTCTTCCTATCTATCCTTGAGCTTCGCTCGAGCTCCTTGTCGAATACAGATGACTGAAGGGGAGGAATTAGAGCATACGAAGCCGCAATGGCACTGATCGGGTGTGTTGCTTCGGGTGGTGATGTTGCCGTACAAGCTATTGAGGTAAGCCCCTTCCCAATTCCTCTCCTCCCTCCCTTCGCAGTGCTTACGATAAACATTAGCTCCTCCGTTACTGCTCCCACTTCGATGTTCCGTTCTTGGTAACCCTCTCACAGCCTCCGCTTCTCCAACCACTTTTGATCCTCCTCGAGGAACGAACCCTACACGCGTGTCTAGTTGAACTCTTGACGACTCTTGAAGCCGCTGGCATAGGACTTCCATACGTTTCTACGGTTAGGAAAGTATGCGATAACCTCCGTGCCAAGGGGTACGAGCTCTCGGGTGTTCTTTATATGGTTTGTTCTCTGCCACTTTCACCTGTAGGATGACCAAAAGTGCTAACAATGGGTAAACAGAAGTTTTACTCAAAATCTGAACTCCGCCGCCGCCGGGAACTTGCTTACTCCGCACGATTACAAGCATGCCTACGCCGTGGCTCGAAAGAAGACCTTATAGAAGCGAACGTGTTGGTTAAGATCCTTGCGGGAGATCCTGAAGCTGGGAGATTGCGGCAGGAGAGGGAAGAGGTGCTGATATGGAGGGAGATGATTGCCGGTGTCCGGGAGCAGGTTTCCGCACTGGGGGGGGCACTGGAAGGAAAAATTAGGAGAGAGGTTAAGTACGACTGGTTTGTGAATGTTTGTATCCCCCTTCCTAATTCTTCCGCTTGCTTACGTAGGCTAACTGGTGGGTAGAAACTAGTGCATCTGTTACAAGCTGAGAGGAGGAAGCTTGATGAAATTGAGGCGGACGGGGATTTGACCACGGGCCTGCGAGCAGTCAGGGGGGAGATTGAGGAGGTGTTGCAAAAGCATAAAGCTCTTGTAGTTGGCGAGGATAAGCGGGTCGCAGAGGGGGTTTTGGTCGCAGTTTAGGCTATCATACCTGTTTTCTTTCTTCTTTTCTTCATTGCCGACATAGCATAATTGTCTAGTGGGGTTTTCTTTCTTTTGCGGGTGTTAGTATCTTATGGCGTTGAGGCATTTGCTCTTGAAAGCGCGAATGGGGTTTTGAGACTTTATCATGTACTATACATGCTTTCTACTCTTTTTTTTTTCTTTTTGGATGAAATTGTTGGAGCTTGGGCACGGTGGTATCTGCTTGTGATGTGATGGCGTGTTTGTCTGGTAATTGAAATCTTCCTTCATCCTTGTTCTTCCCTGCAGTCTTCACTTCGTAGTCCTCGTGGACCCACCCATTGAACTCCGGAATTGTAGGCTTCCGCGTGATAATTCGTGATCACACGTACCTTCCACAATAAGCCCAAGTTCCGGGGGTACGGTACAGCATGAACTAAACTACCACCCCAGCATGTGCTCTACCCCAATAGGGCGTGCTCTGTTATGGTACCGAAGCGGTACCATAAGTTGGAGCGGGTGCGTGGGGTACTTGATTGAGTACTGTTGAGGAATATTGTAAAGGGCCGGCGCTGGTTGTGGTGGTGGTTGGGGCAGGGCGGAGTGAGCGGAGGTTGTTCATGTGGGATGAGCCTTTTGGTGCTTTGAGGAGGAGGTATCATATCATGTTATATGGATACGGCACTATTTTTTGTTCTGAACGGAGGTTGGAGTGAGGTGCTGGGCACGGTATATATGGCGACTGGAGGGTGGTTCTGAGTGTTTGCACCCGGTTAGGCCTGTTTTCAGCCTCGAGAAGGAGGCCTTGGGATAGGATGTGATAGCCTACACCTCGTAGTCTTCGGCTATTGTATCTGGTTTCTTGTTGTTAGAAAGTATGCATTGTAGTAACTTTCCGGGCGATAGTAGGTCACTATTAGGAATCATCAACTTGGGGGGGTGGAGGGTTGAGGATATATTAGCGGAGGGGAGTTTGCCATCCAGTGTTCTAAGTGCTCTAGGAGGAGCGAGAGGAAACTCAGGTTTTCCCAACTTGTTTCGCGATCTCCCCAAGTACGAATGGAGCGTTGCTGTGATAAATGGGATATATGGGTATATCCATTACAACAGCCTACTAGGCGAGGGCTGACAACTCCATTCACAGCCAAACTTGCACCGAATGATATCTCATGAATCAGGAAGTTATCCTCCCAAGCCGCTACGTTCGGGGCGGAGGATGATGAGGCTTTTGTTTTTTAGGTCCGCTTGTCCTCGGATTTCCCAAAAAAAAAAATCTATTGGCCCCCGCGGGTTTGCGAGCTCGACCGTCCATCCATTCCACCGGTCCATTCATCGGTCCCGTCACTTATTCCATCATTCACTCCATCCACCTACCAACACACCTCTCCTTCTTTCCGTCTACACCTCCACTAAAACAACACCTCATTTCCATAGAATTGGGAGCCGGGCCGGAAATAAAAGAACACAACACTAGAATACCCCACAAAAGACATGTCGGCCGAGCCCACCACAGACATTACCATCCGCGGTCCCAAGCGCCCCCGCCACATCCTCGCAAAAGAAGACATCACCACCGGTGATTCACACAAGGGAGAAGGCACCCAAGATCCCTCACGCCCCATACCCTCCTCTGCACCCCCCGATGCACGGCCACTCCGCAACAGCGCCCAACGCAGAATGGCCTATCTCGCCAGTCAACCACCACATCGTCAGCAGATCATCGAAAAGCATTTAGGCGACTTCAGAGACTTCGCCGACGAGGCACGCAGGAGGGAGGGCCGGTCGGACGCTTACTCCGAGATTGGACGGGCGGCGAATAAGGACTTTCGTCCCCTGTCGAGGGCTGATAAGGCAAAGTTGAAGAAGCGCAGAAGGATGTTCAAGAAGGGGGAGGTCACGGTCCCCATGTGGAAGGCTTTGGCGAAGAAGGTGTTTGGGTGCTGTAAATTTCATTGATCTCCGCTTCCCTTCTTCGCATATTTTTTCCTTCGGTAGGAATGTTGGATGGGGTGGTGGGTTAGGCTCCGGCGTTGTTGGGAAATGATTGGAATACTTGTTGCTAGGCGGCTATATATCATACCTTATACCTTCTGAAAAAGAAAAGAAAAAAAATCGAATGAGTATTAGCTACGCCCGCTGGAACACCCTCCTCTGATTTCGTTGTCCTTTGCTGCTTGAAACTTGTTTTAGGAAATGTCCTTGGATTCTTTACTGGTGGATTCTTGTACGTCACGAAATTTACTGGCGAAATATCTGGTAGTGTGTGGTTTGAGTTGCACTTTTCTCTTGCATAATAGCTTGTCAGGCGTTATTTTGTAACAGTTTGTTCTCTTAAAAGCTTTGAAATTTGGGATAGAGGGAAGGAATAACTGCCCCCTCTCCCGGCATCTCATTCTTCTTCAATCCTTGATTGAAAATGTAGGACAAATATAAATATCTAGCTTTTATTTTCCCTTTTTCTCCTGGTGTGCTTTCCGTGATACTCTCAGCAACATTATTCTCCACTCTCACCCATCGGCCGAGCGAAAACAGTCCCCAAGGCCAACACTCTAATAAACTGCTGAAATCACAATCGCGTGCTTGAACAGTATGGCCTAGAGTTTGGCGCTTCACGGTCGGGAAGGATATCCGCCGATCCTTCCTAGTAGTTTAACCGTCTTCAATCTCCCGGCCCCCCGGCGGCCATGCTGGCACGACAGCCCAAGTATCCAGCAGTGCGAAAAAGAGATTCCCAGGAATGAGAGAAGGTCCTTGAATGGGTGGTGGTACCACCGCTCAAAAAGTGTAACGTTCCCGGCGCAAGCACCCCTAATGTATCCATTTGATGGAGTGCACCATACTGGAATCATTTTCGAAAGAGTACTCACCTGTTCACCGGGCCAACGATAACTACCACGCCCCCCTGCTTGCTCGTATTTGGGCTTTTATGTAGTAGTTTACAGGAGGGGTAGAAGGAATGGCGATGGTACTTACTAGTCGGCATCGTTATCGGGGGCATGTCTAGTACTGTACTTCATGAGCCTCCCCGGGACATTGTACCTCCGCGAGCCCTTTTTTTTTGCACTCCAGACCACTCAAAGGGTCACAGCTATTAAGAGATAGGCCAGTAAGACCAATATGGTGATTCTTTTGGGGGGGGGGGTGCGGCTATTTTGGAGATTTGAACACAATAAAGCCCGCCGGCATGTGCAATATTCACCTCAGCAGACAGACAGCGTCTAGGGTAGGAAATCATTCGTACAAATCAGTTGCATATAAGAAGAGAAGAACACGGGAGATCTGTGACAGGCTGTGGAGTCAGCATTACCAAGCGTGGGCGATAGGGTGAGGCAATAGTTATAAGGGAGCACTGAGCAGGCGATGGACAGCCGTTATTGACAGGAAGGAACATTGGGTGTAGGCTGAGGACTGGTCATATTGGCCGTAAGTATTACCTCCACAAGATTGGAAAACAGATGACATCCGCCTGATTTTTTGCACACCCAATCCGAACAGTCCGGCATATATTACTATAATTCCGCTATTTGCCGATAAAGCGGGAAAGGATCAAGGGAAAGCCTCAGATAGGATCGCTACCGATTTCCAAAATCTTATGGAGTCAAAGGGGGAAGGGTCTTTGGTAGAGCTTTGACGGGCTTTTCTTAAGCTAAGGGAAGATCTGGGGACCCATGAGGATAAGGTATGGATAGCTAGGCGGCACTGAGAACCCGAGACTAGAATGACTAGAATGAGTAGGAAATGGCCCATGGAGTGCACAAAGAAAGTGCTACTCTGCGAGAACCATAGTGGAGGAATGGGGAAGGAGGGTAGTTTTCTCGTAGTTGATAAAGATGTGTCATAACGACCGGCCCGGATGCATAAATAGATAAAGCAAAAGATAAAAATAAAAAAAATCCTTAGTTCGAGAAGAAAAAAAACTAGTCCCCTTCGTTGTGCCTTATAATTATATATCTAACCACACCGGGTATATAAATCCGGGCAAAAGTGCCCCCAATCTCCAGAAAAACAACCGAAGAAAAAGACGGACTCGCCTGTCATTCTCCATGACCCAATGGCTCCACTTGACGGGAGTCGGAACTCCTAATATTTCCTGCTCAAATTGTTGGCCACCAGTTTCTTGGCTGTTGGACTATCAGGACTGGTGAATAAATGTTTTTTCCCTAATGGTTTGAGCCGCGGGATCGAGCTAGATGGAGGGTTGTTAGTTCTTAAGTCTATGTGCAAAAAGGCATAGCTGCAGTGATACTCGCGACCTTAATAGAGCAATCGTTTATATTCAGGGCTAGTTAGAGGCAGAGGGACTTAGAAATGACTGCCAGGTATCGTGGGTTGTGGTAGCATGGGTTGTCTCGACTTTGTAATTTATGGTTGAGCAGCGGGAGCAGTTCTCTGGTACCTGCTAGGCTAATAATTGGTGAATGGAAGGACAAAAAATAGAGACTAAAGGCCGTTTCATCGTAGGTAGAGCGCCGCGCTACGGTCGATCCCAATGCGCAAGAGAACTATCACCAGGCACCTCTATTATGGGCTGCTGAGAATGGCTCTGAGAATATTGTGGATATGATCCTTCGCCGTGAAAAGGTCAATCCCAACTTAAAGGAGACAATGGGCTTCCAGGGGTGGGCGTGAGGCGGCCGTAAAGAAACCCCTGAGCCGGAATGACGCAGATACTAACATGACGGATGGCGGTAGTCGAGCGTCACTCTCGTAGGTTTTGTTGATTGGATTGGGTCGTTGGCTTTTACGCGCAATACAAGCGCTTATGCAGAAGGATGGTTTCTTTTTATCTTCTCAATTCAATCTTCTCACTACTTGCGGGCAAACGGGCGTCCTTAAAACATGAATCTTAAAATCTTTTGTGCTCCTTCTTCCTGTCTCATCGTCGCTTTCCACATGATAACACTAACCGCGCTCCTTCTCTTTTCATCTCGACTCTCCTAATCTCTTCTTTTCCCATCTCTTCACCAACCATTCTCCTGTCACTTCACTTCTCTTCACCATGCTACTGCTATCTTCTCGTACTTCCGAATTACCCTTGTCAATTATTTATGCGAGAGATGAGGAGTTCCGGATATATGCTTGATACTCTCGGTGTTTTGAGGTTGCCTCGGTGGCAATGACTGAGCGAACACCCGTTTTCTGGGCTGCGTTAAACGGGCGCGAGAGAATACTAGAGCGACTTCTCGAGTGTGAGCTCACCACCGCTAAGGCACGGGACAAGCGTGGCCAAACGCCGCCCTCGTCTGGTCCTAAAAAGGGGCACCAGTAAACAGTACGGATACTTTTGGCCCGAGGCGATGTCAATCCTAACTCACGAGACCATGTTTTAGAGATGAAGGTTTGCACCGTCATCATGGATAATCACTCGCTTGAATCCAGCTGACTCTCTGTTGTGTTTTGCGAGACACCACCGCAACACACCGTCGGCGAACTTGCGTGACACTCACTTACCGTTTTTGGCAGCCTCTGGAGCTTGGGGTTTCAAAGTTTGGGGGTTGGGGGATGGATGGGGTGGATCAGCTTATCCCGGCTGGCTATATGGAGTAGGATGGTGGCCTCGATTGTGGTGTGGGGGAGGGTATCCTTAAAAGGGACAGTACAAAAACCCCAGGTTCCGAGCGCTGCTTTGGGAATTCGTTCCCAGTGCAAGGTGGCCTCGCACGGGAATGAGCTACAGCAGCAATCATTGGAAGGGTTTCCCCCAAACTATCCCGCGAGATAGAGAAGTAAGCGAGAACAATTGGACAATCTAAGAGAGAGCAAGGATCGGAATATGAACATCTGTTTTCAAAAACTGCCATACGGACTTCCTCTATATCTTTATCCACACCTTGCAATTGGCGCTCAGGACATCCCCTCCCTATGTCAAGGGACAACAAGACATCTCCCCATCTCTCGACGGGGCACCACAACCTCTGCCCATCAATAGGGTATCTTGGGGATACCCCCTAAACTAGCGTCAACGGGCTTAGGGCGCAATTGGGGTTACGAGTTAACATATTATACCGCCCTGTATTGTATTGATCATCCACTAGTACCCAAACACTGACAGGGCGAACCATGCAAGCTATAGTATAATACGCTAGTATAATAGGAATATATAGCGAGTCTAGAATAGATGGCCGTGTATAAACCTACCTTACAGCACAATATCCATAAGGTCATAATAAATAGTGCGGAACCATCCCCAACCCACCGCCCGAATATCATATATCCCTCGTCCCAAAATACGCGATTCCCAACCAGCCCGCGCATATAATGGCATCACAGCGCACGCTCCCTCCAACCGAAACTCCACCGGTGGCTCCAGGCCCCGCATGAGCCATCATACTCATATCGCATCAGGACAAAAACCCCACGCACGCCCCGCAACCGCCAAGTCCTCAGTTCCGCACGTGAACCCAGTTTCGCGCGCGCTGCGCGAGCGAGCAAGCGACGCCTAAGTAACCAGGGAAAGGATAATTTCATTAACAACGCGGTCTACGATTTCACTACAACCTCCACTTCCCCCGCCTCCACCCCCGTCTTCCTCCCTTCCCTTTCCGTCCCTAGCTCCCCGGTGCCCCCGCCACCAAGACCGCGCATCAATATTCCTTAACCTTAGTCTTACGAGGATCAGTATCAGTTCCCGGTGCGCCCCTAATCAGGCTCCTGTCCAGGCCTTTCGTCACGTCCTCGTGCCTGGGGCAGACGTCGGGCTCTGCGAGGCACCAGTCGAATGTGATCCTGCCGACCAGGAGAATTACCAGCCAGGTATAGGCTATGCTGGCGATCACTGCTAGGAAGATGATTATTGGCACGCTGTTCATATTTTTCACAAATCCTATCTTTCTTCCTCTCTTTCCAAGTATGGTGATTGTCGGTTCTGAGCTCTGCAGGGGGGGGCGTTCTTGGGAGAGCAGCTTTGTTAGGAATACTTTGGAAGGATAAGGAGAGTGGGGTGGAGGAGGAGGAGGAAGTTATAGGGAGGAGTGGTTATTGGTCGGTTTGATGCAGTGGTGGGGTGTTCATGCAACATGGGTGAGGATTTGTGATGAAGGGGAAACGGGTGAAGTTTGGTGAGGAAGAGTGATATCGGCATAGGGCTAGCATGGGATCCCGCTCACGGAAAGATATCGTTTGGCATGGCAGCTTGATGCGCGGGAGAAACCCCCCTTAAGTTAAACATCAAGGCAAAAAAGGAAAACAACCTGCAAGAAGCCAAAACCCCTCGCTCATGCAAATAAACTAAATTACGGTAATTAATCCGCATAGGAAGGTATAATACCGTATCTTATGGTATGGCACTCTAAGACAAACGACCATTTCCTCTCAAACTAACCACCAATCATACCCCAATAACCTAACCTACTCGAGTATATACACTACAGGTACCAAAAAAAAACGCCCAGAGCGATAATCACCACACTCTCGAAAATCAAAAAAAGGCCCTTTTCCACTCCATGCAATTGCGTTATTATCCATAATCCACCCCTCCAATAACCGACATCCATTCCTTCCCCAGTCGAATATCAAACCCACCCAGACGGAAAAATTCCGAACCCAACCAACCAGCCGGTCGTTCAAACCAGGAAGCAAACCAGAAGCAAGGAGGCAACCAAGCTTCCAATTCGTCACGAGAGTGATAGGTCGGGATCCCGCTCCCGCCCAAATCACCTGGCCAGGCATGCTACGTTGATTCATCATAACTTAAGTCAGCAATGGCGGGCAAAGAAAAAAATGAGGTGGCGGTGCTATTTTCTCAGGTGGCGAATGCGGATGCGGAAGCCGCGGCGCAGTAGGTAAGCGCATGACGTGTATCATAGGTCGTCACTCGGGAATTGTGTGGCGGGGTAAGGAAGAGTAGGATAGGGTGTTGTTTGTTCGTTTAGCCTCGGCTAGGGTTGGCGTCTTTAGGAACTTTGGCCGTTGGTGGCGGAGTTTGTTTCCTGTGCTATGGGTTTGGAGTTTTTCGGTTTCCAAGGTTTAATTTTCTTTCTTCCGTTTTTTTACCGCTGGCCTCGGGAGGAGGGTAGAGTACCGGTAGGTAGGTAGGCAAGGAGTAAGGAAAGGGAAATAAAGGGTGGGTTGATGGAAGGTGGGTAGAAGGAGCGGACTAAGAAACGGGGGAAGGAAAAAGAGGAGGGAAGGGGGGAAGGGAGGAGGAAGGGAGGAAGGAAGGAAGGGAAGAGGTACTCCAGTGCCCGACTGACAACTCATCCGTTCATGGCCTAGTGAGTATCGAAGGTTTGCGTAATGGTGCTGGGGTATATGCTAGCTTGCCTTGCGGCCGTTTGTCTATCTGTCCGTCAGTCAGTCCGTTTGTCAAGCCCGTCCCTCTACCCGCCGTCCTATTCTCCTAGCTTACTAGCCCCGCGTGCTCGGTAAGGGAGGGTACTTGCATGTCGCAGGCTATACAATCCTGAGAGCGGGGAGGGATGCAGGGAGGGGACGTACTGAATATCAAGACACCTTGACACGGCGCCAATGGTCCGTGACAGTCTTGTAGGTTGCCAAAGATCTGAAACACACTCTTGCCAGTGTCATGATTACATTGATAAGGCACGGCACGAATGAGTGATATTTTGGATTGGCAGCGGAAAGGAGGAAGAGGAGAGAAGATTCATGTGATCTGCAGCTTGCATCATACTAGCACTAGGGCATGGGCGCGGTATCGCATCGAAAGGCTCGACGTCGTCGTTTATGGCAATCACTGGCTAGTGCAAGAGTGTTGTGGCATGCGATGTTTCGCCAATATGTCTTGGGGGCGCGGAAATGGCAATAGTCTAGTGAATCCCCGTTTAGAATGGTGTTACGGTGTACAGTAGCAGGTAGTGTATTGCTAGGATGGCCGAGCTGGCTCTTGACTAGTCTGTTATAGACACTGCCTACTAATATGCTGTATAGTATACCAAGCGTACCGTATCCCTCCTGTCATAGCTCATGTATAAATGCCCAATATCGAACGTCGCGCCATACAGTTATCACTACTAAATACTTCTTCCTCCCCTCTTCCCCTCCTTAACTGCTACCCCTCCGAATCAAAATCTGGGTCAATGAAAAATTTTCCATGCAGCTAGAGCAATCGATCATTGCATTGCTCAATACCGTTCTGCACTTTATTATTACATGGTAGCACTACATTGGCTCCTGGACCAATCGTAGCGGACCCAGAGACAGGTGCCTGCAGCAAGGTAGATGCACGCAATTTGATATCGTTAGGCATTGGCACATTTGACATATTTGGGCCTGGACTACGGCAGGGTCAGTAGTGAAGGACTCGTATGTTAGGTTAGGTTATGGTAGTACTAGAACTGAGACATGTAGATGATTCGGCGACAAGGAGAAGGTTCGGTTTGAAGTTTGAACCAGAAACGATGAGATACTGAGTGCTTTTGTCGCCAGGTCGAACATCTCGTTACGAACTGAACCAACCTACACTCGTGAAAACTCAGTTATGTCTTACTTTACGCGCGGTGAGTGCAAAAGCCACCAACGCGGTTAGCAGAAGGGGGATCCAGAACAATGCTATACAAGCATAATCCAGGTCGAACAACTCTCCGACGCTCAAAGCACCGTTCCAGGTACGATTTCTCATTGAAGCGCCTATCAACTTATGACACCACTTCCCCTTATCACCCAACACACTGACAAGTTACTCCCCGCCACTAGATGCGTACCCATCACACGTACTCACTCGAAGCACCTCCACAATCGTGGCTTGCTTGTATTCTAACCGCCACAGATACCCTTCGCGAGCCATCGTGAAGATAACCAACCAGCCAGTTAACGCACCCAATCACCAAACCCCAGTCAAAATGGATCAAAAAAGAAAAAAAAAAAAATCGAAGAATCCGAAACACCACAAAAACCTTACGGTATCATACCACCAACCCAATGACAGCCAAACTCCTAATAACCCAACCCCACAATACAAATCCCCCACCGATCGGAAAGATAATGGGAATGAGGTTCGGAGGTTAACTTACCACTGGCTCGCTACCGAATTCCAGTAGCAGTCGTCGGAGCAAGACAGAACCACTCGAGTAACCGGCTAAAGCTCATCTGAAAGCTGCAAATCTCAATACACGCCCTGGAATCACGCATTTTTGATTCGGACTTAGGATCGGTACACCCTGGCTCACGGCACCATTGGTAAAACAGCCATTTCAATGTTACTAGGTCCAATTAAATTCTACAGAATCACCTATCCAGTATACATGAGTGTCACGAGGTGCGAGCCGAATTACTTCATGATGTGATATCTTACGGACCTCTTCGATCTATTATATCATACCTGCTTTGGGAGCTGAGCGTATGTACCGTATGACAGAACTAGGAAGAAGGGGGAGGAGAATAAAAAGAAGGGAAATCAAGTGTCCACCGACCCGGCCGTCGGGGAGCCAACCTTATTCTGACTTCCTATCGTTGCGATCATGCGATCGGGTGTGATACGATACTTTTTGTTGTTGAGGTTGTGGTTGGGATGGGGCGATCGATCATGCTGGGGGTTTTATGGGCCAATAGTTTAGGATGCGGCGTGATACGGCACCCTACTGGAGCAGTAGGGGAGAGGGTTGGTTGATGATAAATCACCGGAAATGTGGGACTTTATCTAGTATGACAGCTTAACTCAATATGGGTTATCCTATTTTCTGCCTTTTTTGGTTGAGTTGTGGATTAAATTACATCTGTAAAAGTATTATTATAGCGATTGGGATGATAGGCTGTATGTGAGATTGAAAAAACACGTTCACAAAAGCTCACTCGAATATCGCCACCCAGATATCACAAAGAGCTACGATACGCCGCCTCTCCCTCTCCAAGCCAAGCGTCATCCTCCCTGACCCAAACATCGTCTTCACATCCCCACCCCTTGATGTGAACCCTTACCTCCCTTCCACCACTCATCTCCCTAGAGCACCTAATCTCCTTAACCCCCTCATCCCACCTAATCAATGAGACCTCTGGGTGCCAAAGCGGCATCCTGGACCCGGTCGGAATGTCCAGTTGCCAGGTGGTAGGACTGAATGGGTGGGTGCGAAGCAGCATAAATGGACCATCGGTGGGGTGTTGTCTGTCCTGGGCATCGAAGAAGTCTGACGACGGGCGGCGGCGGAGGACCAGAGTTCCCGGGGCGAATCTGAGGATTGGTTTTGGGGGTGGTAGAGAGAACGGGGTGGGTAGAGCTGGGGGAGGTGGAGTTGGTGAGACCTCGGATTTGATGGATGGTAGTGTTGGTGATAATTGTGGGGAAGGAGAAGGGTAGAAGGGTGGGGAGGGTGAGATATATGGAGAGGGAGAAGGAGAAGGCGGGCGGGAATAGCACGGGGGGTGAGGGTTCTTCAGGAGGGGTTTGGGGGAAAGCAGGAGATCCCCAGGTGGATATTTCCCCGTGCGGTGATGGTACTCCAACCATTGCAGAAAAAGCGCATACTCTTCCGCCGATCCCTCACCCCCGGGCATATTCTGCAGCTCTGTCGGAATGGTTTCCGAAAAGTGGGGGAGGGGGGAGGGTGAAAGGGAAGCCAAACGGTGTCCTAAACGGATGGGAGCCAGCCACAGGAAGAATACGGCCAGGACAAAGGTGAGAAAATAAACATTTCCGCAATTGTATCTGCAATCGGTTTGCCCGGTGTACTCCATCTCGGCGGCTAGGCTTGTGTTTGCTCAAATTGGTTGTTTGGGGTTGGTTGGTGGGCTGGGAGTTGGGGACTTGTGATGCCTGGTTGTGCAGTGTGCAGACGACAGGGCAGAGGGGAAGGCAGGCACGCTAGGGCACCGTACAGGGCAGTACGGAACCGAGATACTGCGCACTCCCGCCGACAAACGACCCGCATAACAGATCACTCGAACAGAAATCACGTTTGAAACGAGTGACTTGCCAAACCCTACCCCGCAACCCCCTCCACACCCCACCACCACGGAGAGACAGCCACTCCGGAATGGCCATGACAACGCGCTCAAGGCAGTCACGACAAACGATACCGAAGGCAGATACCCGCCTTATCCCCTTGCCCGTTTTGCAAATGGGGGGGGGGGATTGAAAAGGGGGAGGTGCGGTGATAACAGATTCCACTGTATGTGAGACTCACCCGAGTTTGTGGAGCGCCGGTTGAGGGCATGCGGATGTTCGGAGGAGCAGAAGAAACAACAGCAGGAGGCGGAGGAGGGCGAGGAAGGAGGAGGGGGTGAGATGATCAACCTTAGCCTAGAGTTAAGCAAACGGAGCGCCGTAGCAAAACTAGACCATCTACGGCAGGCGGCTAAGGCACGCCAAAACCCGTTACAATTGAGAATAATAATCTACTCGAGTATGCGGAAATCAATGTAAAACCAATATAAGCCCTACCTGAGTGGTGAGGGGTTCCTAGAAATAAACAAAAAACAACCTTATAGCATAGCACGAGGATGGGGACGATGAAGGATATGACAATTGAATTCTATTCCAGACCGAACGCACCCCACTGTGCACCACCTCCCACGCGCGATTTACCCGTTTCCCTTTCTGTTTACAATAAGGCGGACAATGATGTCGGTGGAGGGGGCCTCGGAAAGAAGCGATTGGCCCGGGTGCTTGGGTTGGATAACAATCACCGCACCGCACCCTAAGCTGGGCGTACAAGGGCAGAACAATATAATCAATGCGGTGCATGGTGGGGTATCTTTATCGCGGCGAGGTTGCGTGTGTACTCGAGTAGGGGATATTAGTTTTTTTTTTTTTTGGGGGGGGGNGGGGAGGAAGAGGGTGGAGGTGCAGTGAAGCAGCGAAAGTATTATTACTCGAGTAGAGCGAGGTGGGTACAGTACACCTTTGGCTTCCTTTTGATGTGTTTGATTGATTGGTGGGAAGAATGAGGAAGAGATGGGAGAGAGATGGTGAGGTTGGAGAATCTAGGTAGTGGGGCGATGGATACTCGTCAATCGAATTGTTTGTATGGATGATAGATGATGGGGATTTTGTTCCGATACCTGATGGACTAGAAGACTACGGTAAATTGCATGATGTGTTGGGGCAGAGAAGGATAGATTCTCTGGCACGTGAGGGTGATGACACAGATGAGGCTCCCGAGGGATTGATTCAAGGAGAGGTGAGGGGATAAAATTTACGGTGCCGGTAGTCTAGTGTGGGCGGTGGGTGAATAAGCATCTGGCGTCCTCTTTGCATAGCGCTACTGTATCTATGGGAATAAACAGCCGAATTGCCAACGTGTCATGCGCGAGCGTCGCCTGAAGGAGGAGGGAGAGAGGAGAAGATGAATACTGTAAATGAATAGATGAATATTATCATTATAGATGAATAAACAGGATGAATGAATGAATGAATGAATAATTGAATGAATGAATAAATGAAAAAGTTAAAAAGTTTGAAAAGAAAAAAGCTCCTATTCTTGGGACCTTTGCGGGTGTCATGATACTGTACTCGCGCGGCCGAGTTGCTGTCGGACACCCACATAGAGTAGTGATCGGCGAACCAATAAACCAGCAGTTTGATGGTGCCAAGCTGGGTGGCGCAATTTGATATACTGGAGAAAACAAGTGATCGCATCAATCGTTCTTCACAACCTATCGATGTCCCTCTCCATACTGATATTAATTCACCTCTTTATATTTCTATACCTTTTGATAAATTAAACAAATGTCTGCATCACAGAGTGGAAAAGAGTCAACTCCCCGAGTTCCTTTACTTAAGCGAGCTGCAATTTTGACCCTGAAGTGGCATACGGATATGTCTTATCGAACCATAGCAGAATGGTTGACACTGAAGAAGTCCACAGTCGAGGGTATTGTGAAAGGAGCAAAGGTAAGATCCTAAAGTGCGGGTCGCAGCAAATTACTAGAGACTGGCCTGGGTAGGGACTCAAGCTAAGATATTCAATGATATGGTAGACTCGTGCGGCGGATTCAGCAGACTTCGAAGATGTTCTTGCATGTTTAGATAACGAACAGAAGGGTGGCAATCCAGAGCGATTTCCCAGAGGCTGTGAAGAGTCCATTGCTTTACGTGATCTCAGTCAGAAAGACGAGGAACACTGGCAGAAGACATTTCCAGAGATTGCACAGGAGTTGGGTATCCAAGCAGCGCGCTCTACCTTAGAAGAGGTTTTTCATAGCCAACATGATATTTTTCGACGAAAGCCTTCACATAAGCCAAGTTTATCGATTGCGCACATGGAAGCGCGCCTCGCCTTTGCACACATGGCACTGCAAATCGCCATTAATACGATTGTTTTTACGGATGAGATGTGGGTGGAGTTTGGTAAACCTCGCCGTCAACGAAATGTGTCCCGTTACCGTGGCGTCGATCATAACGAATACGCAATTCACGATAAGGATGGGGAGAAACAACCTATTAGGATTATGTTTTGGGG
>QLOI01000946.1:0-60073 GCA_003313605.1 Tuber umbilicatum
TCGTAGCCCAACAACGGATTACCCGATTGAGCCCAGATTCGAACCTCCTATATAATCTTGCGTGACAAACAATCCTATGACTTTTCCCAAAACTTCGCATAACCTTTTACGCTCAAGGTAGGGTAACTCCTATTCAAAAGTAGGGTAACCTGTTTACCAAGGTAGGGTAACTATACTTCCTAAGGTAGGGTAACTACCTGCCTTAGGTAGGGTAATTCGCCGGAACTCACTGTGACCCTCCGAACTCGCAGCGTAGACTTCCCTACCTACCCGGTATACCTTTTCTCGTTCGCAGTCTAATCATTACCATTTGCTTTGTCCACATGGTAACCCTTTGATTGAGTTACCTGACTAGCCTAACCGTAACCCTTCCGGGCTCCGGCATGGGATAAGACTAAGTCTACTGTAAGATCCAGCAGGGTCGTTACAACATTTCCGATGTGAATAGTGATCCTCAATCAGATATGACATCTTTCGGCAGTCCATGCAATCTAAAGACTTGGTCTTTAAACTGATGAATTAATTGATTCGTGTCCATGTCTGTTCTGCATGGTAGGAAGTATGCCATCTTCATCAAGTGGTCTATAACTACCCATATGGCATCATAACCTTTTGACTCCAAAAGTCCAGTGATGAAATCCATTGCAATATATTGCCAGGGTCTTCGGGGGGCTTCGAGAGGTTTCAGTAGTCCATATGGTGCGTGACGTACTGCTTTCATTCTTTGACATGTTTCGCAGTTCTTGACGTATCGTTTAATATTATTTCACATACCCGGCCAGTAGTATGATCTTATGATGAGTTCCGTTGTCTTAGTCATCCCACCATGTTCCACTTGCTGGACGTCGTGGTTGTGTCTTATCCTTTCAGTTCATAATCTTCTGTTGTTCGGAATGCATATCTTATTATCGTACCACAGATAACCGTTATCTTGTTTGCTTTGTCCCAGGGCTAGGCCTTTCATTTCTTTTTGGCCTTTTCGTAGTGCATCGATGATCTCTGAAGATTCCCGTTCTTTTCCGTTTTCGACTTGTATTCATTGAGTATAATGGTCATCTGACAGTGTCCCTGTCTGGATTTCGTTTATGGATTCGTATCCACTATCACCCCTTTCTTCTTTGAAATATCTTTCTCTCGGTAGTAGAATCTGTCTTCTTTAGTGGATTCGTTCGTCCTCTTTTGTTGGTATATCTTCTTCCCTTCTAGTAAGGATGTCTGGCTGGCTTCCTTGTTTGCCAGGTCGATACTCGATCTTGATATGGTATTGAGACAGAGTCTCACTCCATCACGCTTGTCGTTGGTTGAGTTCTGTGGTGGTGGTAAAAGCAAGAAGGTTTTCGTGGTCGCTAATTACTTTTATTTCTTCTTGACTTCCAAGTGCGTATTTTCTCCATGCTTTAAGTGCTTGAACTATGGCTAATAGTTCTTTATTGTGTATGTCGTAGTTGCATTCAGCTTTCGTCATTGTCTTGGATCTGAATGCCACCGGTTTCCATACCCCATCAGTACTGAGTTGTAATAGTATGCCAGAGCATACATAGTTGGAAGTGTCTGTTTCGATCATGATAGGGAGTTCTGGTCAAAAATGTTGCAATATTGGTGCCGTGGTACGTCTTTTCCTGAGTTCATTGTATCCCATTTGTTGTTTCGCTTCCCATTTCCGTTGCATATTTTTCTTTGTTGTATTATACAAAGGTTTAGCTATCCTGCTAAATCCTTCAATGAATCTTCGATAAAAGTTGCAAAAGCCTAAAAAGCTTGCACTCCTTTGACTGTTTTTGGTAGTTTCCAATCGTCTATTGCTAATGCCTTAACTGGATCCACTCGTACACTCTCTGGACTTGCGATAAATCCCACGTATTCCGTTTCTTGTTGATGGAATTCGTATTTCTTGATTTGAGTTTGATTTTTGCGTTTCAGAGAACCTGCAAGGTATTCTTTATATCCTTTTTGTGTTGTTCCATGGTTTCAGAATCTATGAGTATGTCGTCTGGATAGACGATGCAACATATATCCAGGATTTGGCTGAACTTGGAATTGATCCATCGTTGGAAGGTTGCCAGTGCGTTGGTTAATCCAAAAGGCATAACCAGGTATTCGAACAGTCCATATCTTGTCCGAAATGCTGTTTTCTATTTGTCTTCTTTCGCAATCCAGATATTGTGATAGGCATCCTTGATGTCTAGTTTCCTGTAGTACTTTGCCTTTCCGAGTCGGTCGAGTGCTTCGTCAACCAGGGGTACTGGATATCGATCTTTCTTGGATACGGTGTGAAGTCCTCAAAAGTCCACACATAACCAAAGTTTTCCATCTTTCTTTTTGACAAACAAGATTGGTGCTCCCCCCAATGACGATGATGGTCGTATCCATCCTCTGTCCAGATTCTGATTAAGATAATCCCTTTATGCTTTTAACTATTCATCTCTCAATGGGTTGAGTTTCATAAAGGGTGCGGTTTTTCCTTCTTCAAGTTCGATACAGTGGTCTTCTAGTCGGTGTTCGGGAAGGTCCATGCGTTCTCCTTCTTCAAACATGTCGAAAAAGTCGTCGTATTCATTGGGGATAAGTTGTCTTAAGGTGATTTTCTTCTTTTTCGCTTCTTGTTGGACTGCTAGTCTTGTGCTGAGGGCAGAGGCTTCTGCTATCATTGGTCCGTTGCTTTCAGGATCCCATTTCAGAATGGCCGATTGTTCTCCTTGTCCATATAGTTTTCCAAAGGTTTTTGCTGATATAAAATCGATATCCACGCTTTTACCTTGGGTGTTTGGCAAGTTGTTCGTTCCGGTAGTTCCGAATCCTTAGGTGCTCCTGTCTGTCTGGTCCTGGTCTTGCACTTCCTTAAGTGTCCTGGTGTCTATCTTTGCGATAATCATCTGTGTTACTCGATCGCCTTTGATGACCGTATAGTCTGTTTCCTTCAGGTATATTAATAGGACTTGGATTTCTCCTCGATAGTCTGCATCTATCACACCTGCACCCATAGTCATGCCATATCGCATGGCTAATCCACTTCGGGGTGCGATTCTTGTGTAGGTGCCTTCTGGTAGTCCTATCACTATTCCTGTCTTGATCATAGTCTGTCCTTTGGCTGGGACAGTCATACTATGCGTGCTGTGCTGGTCATGACCCACAGCTCTTGCCGATCCTTTGACTGCTATCTTGGCCTCTTGGTTCATCCTCAGAACTTTGAGGTCTTCGTTCGTACATATCGCTTCCGATATGTTTTCTTGTTTGTTCTCTCAAAGGGCTATCTCTTCAGGAGTCGTTTCAATTGATGTTGAGACCGTTAGACATTCTTTAGCGCATCTGTCGCTATTGAAGATTATCTTTTCTTTTGCCAAGTCGATCCTTGGGTTGTGTTTTCAGAGCCATGGCATTCCCAGGATAACCTCACGATTTTGCAAATTGGCTACTTGGAATGTTATTGTTTCGTTATGTGCACCGATTTCCATGGTTACTTCTGCAACATGGGTAATAGGTCGTGCTTTGCTTTTTTCTCCATTGACTATGTATATGTCTCTTGGTTTGCTGATCTTTCTCAGGGGTATGTGTCGTCTTTCGCAGAATCTCTTGTCAATGAAGTCCTCTGTTACTCCAGAATCCAGCATTGCTGTAACGCGTCCCCTTAGTGTTGTAAGAACACTGGCTAGGGAGCGCTGCGGTGTGGGTTAACGATAGCTATACTCAGATCCCAAAGAGCGGGACTTTAAGTAAGGTATAGCTAACGGAGACTTCGATGGAGTGTTGAGCGGTAGGTATCAATTACTATATCGCCAGCTTGCCAAAGTCCCGGACTTGCAAGCTGTTGGGGAATTGCGAACTGAACTGAAGTAACTGCTCAACTAAGTATATTTGAACTATCTCAGTCGATGTCTCCTCCCTAAGTCCTTGAGAATCGCAGTCTTTAAATACTTTAACAGCTATCCAGTAGCCTTATAACAAAATCAAATAACAAGGCATCAATCGATGCCTTAAACAATTAACATAAAACAAATACCTCACCAGGTCCGTTAGCCTGCTCCTTTGCCTTAACAATCTGTAGGCCTTAAAACAACTTGTAGGCCTTAAAACAATAGTAACCTATAACGGTTACAATTGCGTTGTTATATGTGGTTCCATTTTTCGTGAATACATATATTTTGATCATTAGATGATATGAATCGTTGTTGTCTGTGGTATAGAGTTGTGCCTTCTTCAAAATCGTTGATAGTTGTGCTAATCTTGTGGCTTTGCCGATCACTTTGTCTCTCAGACCACTCCTTACTGGGAACTTTTATCTTTTAAAGTCTCTGTTTTATCATTCTCTGCCATAGCTTCTTTTAACTGGACTATTTTCTTGTTGCAGTTGGCGATAAAATGTCCTTGTTCTCCACAACGTAGACATGCATTTTCGTTTCGTCGCTTTCGGTACTCCGCTGGGGATATCCTCGGAAATTGAGATTGATTTCTTGGTCTTCTTCGGTTGGCATCCAAGTCCATTGGATCCCCTTTAGGTTGATTACTCGAGGTTCCTGTTACTATGAAGGTTCCGTTGTTGTTCCTTGGTGCTGCCTCAGTTTTTGTACCTCCTTGTCTTTCTTTTTGTAGATGCTTTTCCACAATCAATTTCGTTTCTTTGCAGATAGCCCAATCAGCTAGTTCTTTTGCATCGTCCACTTCGTCGTTATAGTGTTTGAATTCTTCTTGCAACTGGGAAGAAATTCCCATGAACAGCTATTCCCCTGCTGTAGCGTCGTCCAATGGAGCTTCGGTTAGGATCAGTCTGAATTCATTCCAGTACTCTGTCATCGTTCTGGTCCCTTGTTTTATTTCTCGGAGTTTGGCTCTTGCTGCTCCTCTTGGATCAACTTCTCCAAATTGTTGTCTGATAGCTCTTAGGAATTCCTCCCAGCTGCGCCATCTGGTATCCCTTATCCCTTCTGTATAAGGGGTAAGCCAAGCACTTGCATCTATCCTTAGTAGGCTAGAGACGTAGACGATGTTTTCGTCGTCATGTCCTGTGTCCCACCCCACTGCTCGGAAATATATTGTCAATTCCGCAATCCAACTTCGCAGTAGGGCTCTTTCCCTAGAATAAGTTTGTGGTTGTTTGACCTTCGGTTTGGACTGTCCCAATGCTAGTATGATTTGTTTCAATTGTGCTGGTGACAGTTCTGGTTGCTCTGGCGGCAGTGCGGGTGCATCTGCAGGTGGCCCCGGTGGGCCTGGTGGTGGTCCAATGGCAGACATTCTTTCGCTTTCGTCGTCTGAGGTTGTGTAACGGGGAAGATCTAGATACTGCGGGGTGGATAGTCCAAGGCACACCACAGGAGACTAGGCAAGGGACTGGTGCAGATATCCTAACAAAACGTGTTTGTACCAGGGGTTCGGAGTCTGAAGTTCGGGTGACGGGAATTCAAGAGAGAGAGTTATAATTCCTAGGTACAAGTGTAGATAGGAAATTACCAGGTTGCATAAGGAAAGAAAATTATAAAGAGACACACCCCTTTATATAACAAAAGAAATCTAGTTTCACAAATTCTAAAAGAAACCCCAAACCCTTCCTCCGGCACAACAACCCTCTTCTATCAAATGCTATCAGTCACCACTATATAATCGTAGACAGGTGGCCGTGACCGGTTGGGGAATCAAATTCTGATCACTCTTATTCGGTAACTGGACTCGGAGTCCTTCCTAGTTGGGAAACAGGTCTTCCGAGGGCTTCCGATAGTCTTCCTAGTCCGAGGTCGTCGTCGAATGTATAATCTGTGTTGAACCGTCGCGTGTTGCTTTAAGACGCAACCAAATGTTAAGATCGCTCGTCGATCTGTCTTATCTCGATAGCTTGCAACAGGTGGCGATTCCTTATCCTATAGTTATCGTATACTATTCTCAAGAGTCACGTTCAACTCTTAAGTCTTATAATATTAACTATGTCGCTTATAAGATGCAAGATATTTCTTTTAATGGGTGAAGATCTTTATATTCGTAAAGTTATAGATAGGAAATAACTTAGATGGTTGTGTGAAGAGATATCTACCTCATCCTTCATCCTCTTTCTATAGCCTTTCCACAACCCATTTACAAATCAAACATAACAACTATGAGTCACAATTGTGACTCATACATTCGCGTGACATCATATGACTCACACGAGTCATTGCGCAATAACAATATAACTATAAGTCGCAACTGTGACTCATGTGAAAACCTAACATCATATGACTCTAAATGAGTCATTTGCGTAACCATAACATATGACTTACAACTGTGTGTCATGTAAAACCTCATATGACCTCTAAACAGGTCATGCGCGTAAAATCAATAACATAAAACCATATAACAAATAAAACCCTATGACTCGTATCTAAGTTCTAGTGCGAAACCAGCTAAGTCAGTCTAGAATCGTGACACATATGAACTTAGTCCGGATTATGCCACCCCATTGCGAATCTTTCCAGTCATTCCTTTGTATTGAAGTGATCAGTTTCAATATCAAATATCAGTGACCAACATATAGGCATGACTGCTTTGTCTTCACAACAGTCAGTGGGCTTAGTGCTCCATTGCTTCTCTAATTGCCTAGCGAGACTCTCCTTGCAGCTAGATCTTCTTAACTCTTGTCCAAGTAGAATGCGTTTTTGCATCTGTGCAAGTATATGATAGGATTGGCTTAATTGCCTTATAACCTTTTATTCAACCGACCGATTTTATCCCTTTTGACTTTCCTCATGTAGGCAAGAGTCTGTTCTATTAGAGTAGGCTAAATGCTCTTAGTCAGCTGATCCTTAGGTCATGTAATGGATAGTCAGACCCATGACCCTTATGCGCATATGCCTAATACCCAAACAGACTATGGTAAAAATACCTCATCAGAACAAAATATTTCATCAAAGTCAGAAAATATGTCATACTAGATAGGTTTGATTCTCAGCTTGCTCATATCTCATGGCAGGTCAGGGTTTTCTCACCCAATCCCCCACTTGTGTCCGAGACTATTTCTACTACTAGATTCTGGTTTACAGAAATCCTATAAAGAGTGGGGAGATAATGATTGGAATGAAAGCTGTATCTAGTGGGGTGTATTAGGCAGGTAGAATAGAATGAGCACAATATACAGAGTGGAGTCCTTAAGGTAGAAAGAATGGGGATAAAGAAAGTAAATAGCTAAAAGAGCAAGGAAAGAAACCAAGGAAACAGATAAAAGAAAGGTTTTCAGAGCTGGCATGCATAATTTCCCATGTGCACTAATGTGTAATGTTTGGCTTCCAGCTAATTGGTATCATCGACAGGTATTGATATATCATGTCATATTGCAAATTGTATAAAGTACATCATTCTTAGGCTATTGCCTACATTACAACAAGGGGAAAGCTCCTCCTGCATTACTCATAAGGTTGATACCTGGTACAGGTAACCAACTCAGAGCTCGGTAGAATATGGTTAGGCGTTAAGGTATTCGTTAACGGAGTAATGTCAGGAAGGCTTTGTGATAATCGTTCACTAATACTCGGTTCGCTAAAACTACTAAGAGTATGAAGTATAGATAATAACTTGTTATATTGATAAGATCTCTTCTCCGTTGCTGTCAGTCTAATAACTGGGGAGGAACTCTTATATTTATATCCCGCGTGAGTTTCCACGGCTGGTACATCTAATATCTATACTAACTAAGTACCTCCACAACTATTTAGTCAAGTTTCACCTTATCAATCTAAGTGCAAACACTCCTAGACCCTGAATATTTCCACGCTTCTGGTAATTCAGCTATTTTAACTTCGTCTTCCTGAGGGTGTGCAAGACTCCACCAGTCAGAAGTTAACGATGCATTTGCCATATGAACTTAGTCTGAATATGCTGCCCAAATACAAACATACCAGTCATTCCTCTGCTACTCAGATGATCAGTCTCAATATCAGACGTCGGTGACAACACAGAGGCATGACTGCATTATCTTCACGTAGAGTTGTTAGGCTTAGTGCTCCATTACTTCTATGATTTGCCTAGCAAGATGACCTTGCAGCTACATCTCCTCAACTCCCGGCCATTCTAGTCGACCTATGACTATTCGTAGTCAGTCAACGTGAAGCGTTACCCTTTTTCTGATTTGGTAGGCTTTTTTGCTTTCCCAGATACCACACATATCATATGCTGGATTCTAGCTGTATGAGCAGTGCACACTACCCCTCTCATATATTCTGTGAACATCTTTCAGTTGGACAGACGGCAACAATGTATACGGTGTTATGAAAAGGCTGCCAATTCTGCGATTTTTGCTGGTGACTAGCAACTTCACACTGTGCTGCAGACAACGTCCGGGCCCTACATCAGGGCCAGAGGGGGGTGTTGGAACTGCATATGCCTACCAATACCCCTTAAGGTCATCATAGAGTAAAAGTAGGGGAAGATGTAAAGAGTAGTGTAACTATCTATTTGTATTGATGGGTTACTTAGAAAGCTGCATGAAGAACTAACTATGTGTTTATTTATTTTTAAACTCCTAGTATATTTATTAAGGTACAATCTCTTCCATGCAGCAACAAGACTATGGTAAACAAAAACCTCCAGTTATGAATACAATCACACAAAAAATATGGAACCCCTAACTCTAGGAAACCAGTAACTTTAAGAACCAATAACCAAATGATGGACAAACGAAACCTAGGAAACCAAGCCAAAGAGCCAAATCCTGGTAAACCAAGAACGAGAGAAAACCCCACATGAATCCCACTAGTCAAATCATAATACAGCAGGGTGGAGGGACCTATGATGTAAGACATCCAGAAGTCGGACAGAACACGGAAGTCGGACATTGCTTTTTCAATGCCAAGAGGAGGACACCGTGTCAATAAAAAGGTTTATCTTGATAACCACAATATGGAAGGGAGATCTGTTAACGACAAGAAGATCAGCAATGGGAAAACTTCAAGCAATTCGAAAATCAAAGGTGGATAATAAGAGGGAGGACTGCATTCAACAGGCTCTTACCGCGCGGGAGACCAGAGATCAACCACCAACATTCCGGAATCTTGCACTTGAGTTTGGTGTTGCCCGAAGTGTATTGTGTGACAGAGCGAGTAGGAAGAGGCAGAAGAGGCAGCAGGCACATGAGCATCAGTAAAAATTACCTCCCCGTACCGAAAAGGCATTGGAAAAATGGTGTCATGATAGGGATGATTCCAGTTTTCCACCCTGAATGGATATTTTACGAGGAATGGCTCAATCCCTAGCCAAGCAGAGGGCGGAGGAGGAGAATGATAGTCAGATAGCAATAATTGGAAAGAGCTGGTCAACTTGTTTCCTCAACAGACAACCTTCTCTTGCAGCCTGGTATGGAGAACAGCTAGATCAACAACGAGCTCATGCCAGCAATCCATCCATTATCCGTGATTTGTTTCGCAAACTTGATCGCCTACTCAGGAAGAATAAAATTCAACCTCAAGACGTCGATATTATGGATGAGAAAGGATTTATTCTAGGGTTTTCAGCTCGGTCATGGGTTGTCTGCCAATCTTATAGACGCAATCCATTGGTGACGCAAGATGGAAGCCGTGAATTGCTCACTGTCTTAGAGTGTGTTTCATCTGATTTTCTTGTTCTTCCTCCTTTTGTAGTGTATAAATCAAAGTCTCATCGTACTGGCTGGCATGGTAAGACTGATGACCTGTTGGCTAAGTTCTGCCTTAGTCCAAATGGTTGGACCTATGATTCTTTAGGCTTGCAATGGCTTATTGATCACTTCAATGTTTTCACCAAAGATCGGGCTGGAGAAAGGGCTCGTCTATTAATTATTGATGAACATGCATCTCATATTTCCTATGAGCTTCGCAAATATGCAGTTGAAAACAATATTCATTTGATTTCACTTCCTCCTCATTCTACCGATTTATTGCAATCTCTTGATGTCGGGCTGTTTGGTCCTCTACAGCATTTCTAAGGAAAGGCAGCGGATGATTATGTCCGCAACTCACATTATGGTATTCTGAAAGGTATTTTTTGGGGATTTTACCGTACAGCTCGAAAGCAAGCTTATACCAAGCTTAACATTAAAAATGCCTTCCATGCTACCGGAATTCACCCTTTCAATCCCAATGCAATATTCACCTGTCTTTCTTCTATTAAATCACCACAATCTCTCTCCTTTCTCGACAATAATTCAAAGTCAACTTCTTTCTCCACAGCAAATCTTATTCTTCATACTCCTAAAACCAGAAGAGACCTCTGTTACCAGACTACAGCTGCTATTAAGCTTACTTCCTCAAAAGCACTGCCTACTACAAAACCTAATACAATTGCATTTATCCTACGCCTTGCACATTTAGCAGAAGCATCCTACTCAAGGGCAGAGATTCAGAGTATCGAGGCTCAGAAATTACAAGACACCTTTGCAGGGAAAAAGGCTGCAAAAACCAACTGTCGTGTACTGTCAAAGGCGAAAATTATAACGGGGGCTGATGTTGTACGGTTGAAAAAGGAGCAAGAAGATAGGGAAGCACTTGCTCATCAGCGAAAGCTAGCAAGAGTACAAAAGAAAACAGAAAAAAAAAATACCGGAGCAAAGGGCCAGTGGAAAGTTGGAAGAAAGAAGGTTCATTTTAGCCTTGAAGAGAAGGAAGAAAGGGGGGCAGATCAGGATGAAGAGTTCAACGAAGGATGTGACGAAGAAGCAGAACCCTCATCTGACGATGCAAGCGAATCCGCCACACCACAAACTGGCCGTACCCGATATTCCATCCCTCCTCTGATACTTTCCACCCCCTCTAATCCCAATAAGCGCCTTCCTGACCGTGCATTATCAATGCAATTACGAACCTGGAAGTGATTTTTTTCTTTCTCTGTCGTTTCTTTAATTATATACGTATTCAAGGTACATATTGCCACTTTGAAGTCCTATACACCCTCACAACGTCCTCTAACTAACTTGCTAGTCTCATGAGTTATGATAGTAGTATTACTCTTCTCTCATTTTGATTGGGTTTCTTTCTTAGTTATTTTTCATGGAGTAATGCGATTTTTGTTGTTGGTCGCTAGTGTTGTGTGCTTGTCCAACTTCTGTGTAACGTCCGACTTCAGAATGTTTTACGTTATTCCCATCTCCTAGGGCAAGGGAGTGGTAACCAAAGGATTAGACTGTCAGCCAAAGGCGGAAGGAAGGATGACCAATAACTGAGGGCTTGGGGAAATGATAAATCAGCCAGCACTGATGTCGCAGTAAGGTGCAAGCTAGGAAGATTGGGCAGCCATGTAGACTGAGGGATCGTGGATGTGGTTGAAAGGAAACTAACCTATCGAGGATGCGGAAGCTACAGTACCAGCGGATCAACTGAGGAGGAGGATGAGGGTGGACGAAGTCCAAACTGTAGCAACTGTCAGAAAACGTTATGCTCAAATGATGCAATAAGCTTCGTTGGAGCATCGCAAGCAACTGATACTGTACAGAAATCGATAGCTATAAGGCACAATACCAAGAAAGCATCCGGCGCTTCAAGCCCTCGTGCTGGGTAATGGTGATTCGTCCCTTGAGGGTTAACGTTGTGCAAAGGTACTGGCAATTTGATCCTCCATGTTATATCCGATTTTAGATCGCTAGCCAGCAGAAATTGAGAAATTAGAGAGTAATTAGGATAAGTCTTCAAGATGAGGCTAAGGTAGTAGACGAGAAGGGCCATATGATGGGGGTACTACTGGCGGAGAGCCAAGTAGGATCCACAGTATTCTTATCAGCAATCTCGGGGGTTAATCGTGCACCGTAAAAAATCAAATAATAGAACCATGTGATATGTCGTTGGAATTGCCTCCTCTGGTATGGTCTGGTGTTTTTTTTGTTTTATTTTCCTCCAGAGGGCCTGAGCGCCCCTTCTTCCGCGCGGTGATTCAAGCCTTCCAATGGGTCGCGGGTTCGTTGGGTTAGCCCGGGCTCTTCATTGGGCCGGGCTGGGTACATTGGGTTGGGCTCACCTTATGGCAAGCCCAGGCTGGGTCAGGCTCGGAGGTGCCAAGCCTGGGTTACCCAGCGAACCTAGCGAATATTTTGTCCCTCATTTCTGATTTTCATGATACTATACTTCAGGTCATGGTCACTCCGGAAACTGGAATCTGAGTACATGGAATTCATAAAGACTGTGACCGTGACTATTTGCGTTTTGGTAAAAGGTCCAAGCAGAACCACGTTCCAATTGAGAGCACATAGTGAAAAGCTAGGTGGAAACTTGATTAGCTCTTAGGGATTCCGAGCATTTCAAAGATGAGAAAACGAGCAGCCTCGAAGAGAGCACACAAGGTCAGTTCTTTTTACCACCTATTCAACTGACCTTACCCTTCTACATTTCCTATTGTCCATTCTGTTTTCTAATACTAATTGTATACTAATGCTAATATATATTTAATTCCTTTCCTTCTTTGCTCCAGCCCCCTGGGTTCGTTGGGTTAACCCGGGCTTTCCTTTCTTGGGCTGGGTTGGGCTGGGCTCGACATCCGTTGGGCTTGGGCTGGGTCGGGTTTGCCCTTTTTTGACCCGGGTTAGCCCATTGGAAGGCTTGCGGTGATTTACGCCTATGTTCCGAAGTAGGAAATTCTGAACTACACAGCACACAGTTCTACCATTTGGGTTTTTGCGGGTATTCTAGGACCCCACATGGGTTCTATTTCCTCCCCTGTGAACTGTGGGGATACCCACCCACCCCCTCTTGTAGAGCACCTCTGTTGAGATCTAGAGTGTTTTTTCACGCTCGGCCGACTAACAGTGCCGGGGGGAATACTGCAGGTTGCCGTACCGGGTTATGCTGTATAGCATTGTCCCCAACGTCAACTCACTGTGGAGACTAAAAAAAGGAAACGCAATAAAGGGCACGCAGACGTTGGGATATCCCTAATAATCTAATCCAAAAAGATCCAGTCATCCTCTGTAGAATCACGGGTGGGCCGCTATTACATGTACAAATCATTCCCATCTTCACGGGTATCTATTCCTGTCACTCCTTTCTCGCAACTCCATTCTTGCATGTTTCCGGGAAGCCCGACCCCAATGCTTCACAACGGAACGTTGAGCAGTGTTGAGAAGTGCCGCACTCTTTTGGCCGCGGTGATATACGTATGCGCTGGTGGGGGCGCGCAAGCAATGGAATTTTTTCCTTGCTTGCTCCTACTTTCACTTGTCTTCTCTTAGCCCCGACCTTTTCCTTTTTTCCTTCTCCCACTTGTACCTTCCTTCCTTTTGTTTGGACTTCACTCTTCCAAAAGTACGACCTTAGCACATCCACTTGTGCCGTTCCACCTCACTGCGTAAAACTCTCTTCCCCGATCATTACCTCTGTGTTCATTATTTTCAACGCGGAATCCCGCAAGTAGAGCGAGTGATAGTCTATGACTGTAGAAAACACTCTTGTACCATCATGACATCATCAAGCGCGCTATGTTTAGTTACAACGTGGAATTCGATGTCAACGCTTCCCTCAGCTCTCCTTCCCGTACCTTCTTTCTTCTATTTTGAGGAGGAGCCCTGGGTCCCGGATCACCAGACAGATCTTACCCTTGCCCGTCCCGCAGCGCAAGCGGGGCGCGCTGAGAAATCCACACTAGAAGCGCAAGGAAGGTGATGGAATGCGGATCTCCCGTCCAGAAGCAAGAATAACCGGTATCCTCCCCGACCTGATTCGTGTGATTAATTGAGGTCCTACTAGCGGAGCAGAGAAAACGGGGGAGAAAAGTGCAAAGAGATCGGGGGTGGTGGAGACATTAATAGAAAAAAAATCAGCGCTCTAAAAGTTGTAACTCCAGCAGCTGAACGCTCACCCGCCAAAGTTGCTCCGCTTACTCGAGTACAGCCTGAATGGAGAGGTTCTTCTGGTCTGACCTGAAGAAGTGCTATTTTCCCCCTCCTGGTCTGGTGGCCAAACCTGCCGGCCATCCCCGCCCCCCGCCCCCAGCGCCCAAGCCAATCACTGGGATTTGGTTTATGATGTGGACTAGACGTTATTGTGCGCATTCCTTGGGCTCCCGGGACCAAGAGACCACCGATAACAAATCCCGGTACGGATTCCTCTTTTCCGGGCCATGCTGGGTAGGTTGAGCTGGGTTCGGCGCCGGGTGTTGGAAGTGCGGGCATTCAGAGAGGAAAAAATTGTGGCTACGGGAAAGGGCGTGGGACATGGTTGTGGCTTTGTGGATCGTGACAGAGGGAAGCAGGTGTTATGGAGAAGCATTTCTTTTGTCTGGGAATTATGCAGAATGTTCTTTCTTTTGTTGTCAGATGAGGGATTGACAGGAAGTGGACATTGGCGGTGATAGATGGAGGGTTCAGAATGATACTATGTTCTTCATATATACTCCTGTCACTGCCGTCAGCTTAGCTAGTAATGATGAATACAACACGTTGCTCGCTATCCCCTCCTACCACCCGTCCTCCTTGTGGTGCCGTATTTTGTTATTCTGTTTAAAACCGGGCTTATCTAAGTTACCTGGTCAACCCGGAGGCCAAAACCGCGGATACCGGTGGGGGAACAAGAGTTCGACCTCAGGAAGGATCGGAAAATATACCGTACTGCCAGACCCCCACTTCCACACTACCGACTCTAAAATCCATCCGCACGGACACCGGTAGCGGGAGCGGAACTATAAAGTATCACTCGGATCAAGAGTTGGTCTTGTGGCTGCCTGACATGCTTGCTCCAGAGCATTTCTTGGTACTGTACAGTACAGACCGCGTCGTCTCTTGTCTGTTTTTTTTTTTTCATCAGAGAAAAGCTTTCACCACCATCTAGAAAATTAGCTCCTTTTACTTCAATTCTTCTCGCTTCGCACTGGAGAGGCTAAGCTTATATATATTTTAAAAATAGCTTGCTTCCTCGCTTCCTCCAGAAGCTCGGTCACTATCCCGTCACAAATAAGATCCTACACAACAAATCCTCCACCCATCCGGTACCACTATCGCTTCCAGTGAGGTGTTCGTCGCCATATCCAACCTTTGGGAGCTTCTACATCAACCTCTATTCCATGCTAAAACTTACCCATCCCTGTTACCCTGTATGTAGCCGTTTGGCTCCCATTCAACACACCACCCATACCCCTCCTTCTAAACCATACTCGAGCACCTCCAACAAAATCTCACTCTAGATCCCCCGAGAAACCCAAGATTTTACAAAACTAGTCGCAGGGACTTGTGAGCTTTTTAGCCTTGCGTAACCATTTCAACGCTCACCCCAGCGGTATTTTAAGATGTACCTCTCTAATTACAATTTCAACACCGCGGCCAAAAGAATGCGGATATCATGGGCATGCGAGGGGCGGCTGCCGGTCGTATTGAAAAGGCGGGTGTGAGGGTTGCGGCGGGCACGGTGGATTCACCGCAGGGCGGCCCACGGAGGTCAAACTCGGCGCTCATTCGGGAAGAATCGGTCCGGATGATGTGTTGAAGGCGAGATATACGATACCGCTTAGGCTACGGTATGAGCAGAACCTTACTAGGTCTCCTGTCGTGACACTATCATTAAGAGATCTTGCTAAATGGCATTGGGCTCCGGAATGTGTATTTTACGGGCTCTCGTACGCACCGCGCTTCACTACGCACGTACTCGTATTGTGACTTTACCCCCAGAGAAAGATGTGCGGGAGGGGACGTAATGTGTAATGGTATCGTAACAGAGGTTTACGATAGTAACACGGGCATTCAATGTGGGTGCGGGCGCCCGCCGTAAGACTACCCAGGGACCGGAATTATACCTCCGAGGGGGAAGAGAACAAAAGCGCCGCGGAGACGTATAAGGAAAAGCAACTCGGGAGCTCGAACAATTATTCCCCATCCCCCTCCGTTTCCCGATGATCGGATGATTTCCGAGGACAACGCCTTTTGCTCGCCCACCTTGCCCTCTTACTCGCTTTCTTTCTTCTTGAATAGAAACGTGGAGGGGGAGGATAGCGAACACTATACCAGACCAGACAGTCATTTCTGCTGTCCTAATCAGGATATACAACGATAGAAAACCTGGAGTACTGTACTGTACTGTACGCAAACCGCTAACATAGTGCTTTATATACCTTCACCCGAGCACCACCCTCAACACATCCTAGCTCCACAACGCAGCCGAGCACAACGCAAGTCATTCAGAAGACATCTCCCGCGAAAACCCGGGTCGGAAATCCGTTAGCGGTTGGCACGGGGTTGCCAGACTCGCGGGAATTGGGGTTTCGGTGGGCCAAAAGCAGGGCTCAACGTTCGTGTATGTGAATTTATTCTCCTGGGTCGTAACAATAATACCGGAAACAACGCATCTCCGGTCCCCCCGACTTGAGCGCCGCTGTACCATATCGAAGCGGTAGCTAGCCGGCGTTTGGGGTGCTTGTCCTGGACATCTGCGGCACGGAGGGTCATCTGTAATCCGAGTTTGTTGAAGGAGATGGATCAGTCTGTCTCCTTTCATTTTGATTTTGATTCTTGTAACTTTGCCTTGCTGTGAACCCCCCGCTTGTGTAAATATATGTGCACTAAGTGCCCAGAGTTTTCTCCCTCTTCGCTTTCTTGTTTCCTTTTTTTTTGCATAGGCTCTGTTCGGCGTGTCGCCATAATATAAGGAAAGTTTAATGCCATTTTTCATAAATTTTTTTTGCTAGAGCTAGAATCTCTTTGACCAAAGGTACAAAAATCCATATACAGAACTGTGACGTTAGAATAATTCATTAAATTTTGCGGCAGAGGTACTACAAGTCAGAAAAATACCAATCTCTTGGCGTGCCAAATAGGCCTATAACTTAAGATATTTCCATGCCCCCCACCTACGTTAGGGAAGTCTCCCTCAGCATCCGTGAGTATATTGTCCTCCTTCCTCCCTCCCTCAACCGCCCACCCTATACTTCTCCACCTCCACCTTTTCTTCCGCACTCATCTCCTCATCCCCCTTCCTCGCCAACCTCTGCACAACAAGCCTAGCAAGTTCCGCCTTTCTCCCCTCCCCGAATAGTCTATACTGAGCTGCACTTGGGGGCCCAAAATACGCGCCCCGGGCGGTCTTCATGCCCTGCCAAACCCCAAACGTGGAAAAGAACCGGCTGAGCGTGACGTGCACGCCGAGGTCGCGGGCGAGCATATCCATGTAGGGAAAGAACTCGACCTCAAGCGTGTGGCGCGGGGATTTGACGAATACCTTTTTGAGATTGTTCTGGTAGGCTGCTATATCCTCGCGCATCCGTTCAGGTGATGGAAGGGAGATCTCCTTTTTTAGGACAGAAGTGGCCCATCTTGCTTGCATTTCTGCGACGGGCATTATTGCGCCTCTGGAGTGTTGTTAGCTTGGTAGAGTAGGGCGGGGCAGGGGAAGAACAATGGCTGGCATAGGCCAATAAAATAGAGCCCCGGATGCTCTGGTGCCACAACAAGCCTGTAGAGATTCGCCCAGTTCTCTTTTCCATCTTTATCATCGTCGGATTGTACAATTCCTTTTGGAAGAAAGGGGAAGTTCAGCTGTTTGCGCGTTATCAACTACAAGCTCTTCGAATCTCTTCCACACACCGAGGTCTCCAGCGGGAAGATATGGAGGATGAACATACGATATATCCCGTTGCAGCAACAACCGTGTCCAACGGCTCTACCATCTCCCCGTTTGTTAGCTCAACTCCCTTCTTGGTGAACCCTTTTATAGACCCTCGATGTGGGGTTATCGTTCCGGTCCTTATCCGCTCGATCAGGTCGCTGCGGAGGGTGGGATGTGCGCCTAGTAGGTTGTGTTCCGGCTTTAGCTCCTTTGGGATGACGCCAAGCGTGTAGTTTAGAACCCATTGGAGCGCAAAAATTGCCAGGCGGCGGGGCACCGCGGAGATCATGAAGCGGCCTGGTAGGTATGATCAGCACGTGCTCTGGAATGAGAGAGGATAGGATCGGGGCCCACTTCCGCAGTTCTCGTATGGCTCTCCGAACAGGAAGCGCGGCCACACCCAGGTTCCGGAGCGAGTGATCAGGTGTGTAGATTTAGTGCAAGTGCTTAGCTCCGCACTGATATCGACCCCTATCGCCATCCCATTTCTTTCTTTAGCCACTCGCACCCGGCGGGGGGTCAACAGCTTACCGGAATTCCCAACGCCGATGACCGCAACATCCTTCCCCAGAAACTTGACGGCATCCCGGTAATAATGACTGTGCACCAACTCCCCTTCAAACTCATCCACGTTCTGCCAATCCGGCAAGTTGGGTGTGGAATGGTGACCCGTGCACACGAAAACCGCATCGTAGGTATCCACCGTAGCCTCCCCACCACTCTCCACCTCGACGGTCCACTTCCCATGCCCTGCCGGATAGGCGGCCCGAACGCGATGATTGAAGCGGATATATGGCTGCAACCCGAAAAACTCGGCATAGGATTCAAAGTACTGCTGCACCTTTGAATTGTGCTGTTCTCGTCGTCCCGCCGGAGTGAAGCTTAGCATGCGACAACTTACCCCACGCGAGGGGTGAGAGGGGGATATACGGTATACATAGCATACAGATTCGGATCCATGGGAAAGTCGCTCATCATCATCGTCTCCCGGGAGGTGTTTATCACGACACTGCGATAGATTGAACTGGCGACTTCGCCAGTCTGTGGGTCGGGGTCTGTGTAGTGCCATTGCCCTGTTCACCCATTCTCAAAATCAACCCTATCGCGTAACGAGGGGCAGGAGGGGAAACACACCGCCCAAATGTCCCAACGCTTCGAAGCACACAGGTTCAATTCCTTCACCCTCCAGACACTGCTTGATGGACACGAGGCCGGAGATTCCTGCCCCGATAATGGCAACTCTTAGGGTCATTGTGAGTGTAGCTCGTTCGTCAGTGGTGGAAAGGGATGGAGGAGTATGCTGGAGGAATTACTGCGGACAAGCTTTCATGAAGGGGGGTAAGGGAGGGCTCATCACCCCCCGATATGGTTGCGGTTGACCCGAGTTATTAACCACATTTGGACGGACAGACACGGCAATGGACCCCCTCACCGGTGAGAGGGCAACCTTTCCAACCCAAGCCGGCCTCGGACCTTCCCTACCGTATCCAATGGATGAGACATGCAGATCCCGCACCCTCCAAATAGAGGTGTGGCCCAGCGACTTTGCCCCACAGAAACCAAGAAATCAAGCATTTCCCCAGTGAGGAAGTGACTCAGCCACATCAAGTATTATGCGCGTGCCGAACCTATCGACGCGATATTACGTGTAGCAGCAAGGTTCGGTCTAAAATCATTACTTGAACCGTAGCTGGTGTCACATAAAATTTGTCAGTAAATCTCCTTTTTAGGGGAATTTCTGAGCAGACCATACGCAAAAATACCCTGTTTAGTACAGTACCATACGAATTTTGACGTTCCCTATTGTTGTGACTTCTCGCTTAGACTACTCGAGTAATGTTTTTCAATGCTATGCTCTTGGCGAAACAAGCTTCCTTGGCCTTGGCCCCAGTGAAACCGCGCAGAAGGGTTCAGAAGATAAAGTCAAAATAAATACAGTTGACTCTTACAATAACATCAATCTTCAACCCAAACCTCTTCACAAGTACCGACAGAACGCCCTTTTGTGTCCTTATCCGCCCCCCGGCAGATGTGAACGACGGTATGATACCGGAATGTGCAACTGTGGAGATCTGGCGATCAAGATAAGGGCATGGTTACCCGGACTAAAATACAGTAAAAACAATGCGAAAGGACTGAAAGCGAGGGAACCTTTCAAATATCATATCTTATCTTGGAAAACAGGGGGTATCATTCATAATACCATTCTTGGCAAGAATATACAGTACGGTAAGTCTCACATTGCAATAAACGACGAAATATTTCCATGGTTTCCCCCCTCTCTGCCTCCATATAATAACCCAAAAAACAATGCAAAAAACCAAACAAAAAATCAAGAATTACCTGAGGTCTGCTGTTGTTTTTCTAAATTCCTCCAGAACTTTTCATGAACCGAGTGATAAGGTCGGTTGTTTGGCAATTTTCTTGGCGCAACATTGATCACCTAAAACATACCACTCTTAGGCAGAGCAGGCCAATACAAAGAAGGGCGCTCTCGGTCCGTAAAACATTCTAATAATATAAAATCATCTGTGTTTATTTCTCCTGTTTTGGCTTTATTTTTCTTCATTGTTTTATGGTGTGCCGAAGGCAGGGTGATTCTATGCAAAGGTTACACTTTCTCAATGATATTTCTCGGTCAATGGGTATCCGGAAGGTTTTTTTGCCAAGGGCATGGCATCGAAAAGGTTCATCCCCTGCCAGCGCACAAAAACGCAGATCGCCCGGCTTACCCTAAACAGCGTTTAGGGGGAACACTTTCGTTTGATGTTAATCGTCTCAGGTCGAGAATACGAGTCCCGAGTTTGTATGGGCGCTTAGATGCGCATAAATCTCTTGCCATATATTTTGCGAATCCTTGTCTTAACCCTGTTTGCGAATTCTTCATTCCCGGGACGAGTATAGTACAGGTACTTGAGTACGGTAGCGAGCTGTAAAACCTCAGCCTACTGTACAGTACTCGAGTACAAGAGTACCGGTACTTTGTGCTTCCAGCACTGATTTCCCACCTCTTTTGAGCCTCTGTCAGACTCTTTCTGCCGTAGAAATAAATAATTCGACGGTGTCCATCCTTGAGCATCTTATCATAAGACCCCCGCCTCCCCCAACCAAGCAAGCGGCACCATCACCGCCCACCGTCACCGCCTCTCTCCTCGCTTTCGTTAACATAGCGAGCGATATGAACATCTCTGATCCTCGGCAACTAAACCCTTCCCAAAACAACAACCATGGGAACATAAGCCACAGCTTCAACAACAACTGTGGAAATGTGAACAGCTATAACATATCGGTAACCGACGAGAGAAGCCAGATGTTGGAATGGTTATCCCCCTTAACTCCATGGCAAAGGCATCGAGATGTTAGAAAAACTCGAGTGGAGGGGGTAGGTGATTGGCTTTTGCTGAAAGACGAGTTCACACACTGGAATACGGGCAAGGACGGGGTGGTTAGCCCTGTATTGTTTGGCTATGGGGATCCCGGGGCCGGGAAGACACACCTCAGGTATGAGATGAAATCCCCCCGCGCGAATGGGGAAAGCTGAGTGGTGGTACCTGGCGCAGCTCTCTAGTGATCGAAAACTTATTGCAACAGAATGAGGGAAAGCAGGTTGTCGTTGCGTGTCTGTACTGCGACTTCCACGCCCACGAAGAGCAATCCACCGTCTCCATGTTAGGTTCTATCCTCAAGCAGGTTGTAGGCGCCTTGAAAGATATTCCGGAGGAGATCGAGGCGGGATTTCGGAGGTCCGGGGAACAGCTTTGCGGTCGAAGGCTCGAAACTGGTGAAATCGTAGAGTTGCTAGTCTCAACTCTCCGTACCCTGCAACGGAGCTACATTTGCATCGACGCGCTGGACGAGTTTCCCAGAGAGCGTCGACCGGAGATCTTCAAATCATTAGCACAGATAATTCGAGAATCGCCCGGCACTCGGCTATTCCTGACCGGTCGGCAACCTATTTGGGATGAGATAAAGAGATACTTTTCTAGGAGCGTGAAGATCCATATAAAACCAACGGGGGAAGATATCGAGAAGTATCTCATCATGAGGTTGCACGATGATACAAAGCCCGAGGCGATGGATCAGGATTTAAGAGAGGAAATCCTTCGAACAGTTCCTATAGAGATTTCGGAAATGTATGTGTAATATAACATGACATTGTGAAGATTTACCCCGATAATGTTCTAACAAGTTTCCAGATTTCTACTAGTTTCGTTAAGCGTAAACGCAATCTTAGCCCAGTCAACCATTTCCCGCAGGAGAAAAACGCTTAGACTGATGACCAATGGCCAGGGAGTCGGTGGCGCCTATGCTGCAACTATAGGGCGGATTAGGAAGCAGGCCGGAGACGAGGGGAAGCTCGGGATCGAAGTCCTGATGTGGATCTCACGCTCTGAGAGGCAACTGAGCGCAGAGGAGCTGCGTCATGCGCTAGCCATTGAGAAGGATTCGATGGAGCTTGACATCCAAAATGTGCCGGCAATAGGGACGCTATTAAGCTGCTGTTTAGGGCTGGTCACAATGGATGAGGAGGGCTCAAGGGTCCGGTTAATACATTTGACTCTCCAGGAGTATCTCTCCGGACACCCGGATCTCTTCGGAAGTGCTCACCCGAAGATAGCAGAGGGTTGTCTCACATACCTCAACCTTCAAAGCATTAAGGACCTGCCTCCTACCCGCTGTGTTTCCCCGCCTCAAGCACCCTTGCTCGAATATGCTTCTTGTTACTGGGGAGCCCATGCCAGAGAGGGGCTAACAGAACGAACCAAATCACTAGCACTCCAACTTCTTGAAAGATACGATCGCCATGTTTCAGCAAAGCTGCTTCTGGTACGCCGGGGGGTCTGGCCGTATTATCGCCATGCGGGGCACGAGGGTCCCGCAAGCGGGTTTACAGGGTTACATGCTATCGCATACTTCGGGATTGCGGAGGTTGCTATGGCGCTAATTGAGTCGCGGGCTTGGGATGTGAACGGAAAGGATTGTGTGGGGCTTACACCACTTTTATGGGCTGTCACCAACAATAACGAAGGGGTTTGTAAGCTACTCCTACAGTTAGGGGATGTAGATCCCAACATCGCAGACAGGAGAGGAGAAACACCCCTATTTAGGGCATCTGCGGGTGGACACGAAGGTATAGTGAAGCTACTCCTCGAACGCGAGGAAGTCAATCCCGACTCATCTGATAATATCGGCCAAACACCACTCTGGGGGGCGGTTGGGAATGGGCGCGAGGGCGTAGTGAAGCTACTCCTCGAACGCAAGGAAGTCAACCCCGACTCATCCCATATCGGCGGCAAAACTCCACTGTGGGAGGCGGCTCGGAGTGGGCATGAGGGTATAGTGAGACTACTCCTCGACCGCAAGGAAGTCAATCCCGACTCATATAGTGACGACGGCGAAACACCACTATCGGAGGCAGCTCAGAATGGGTACGAAGGTATAGTGAAGCTACTCCTCGAACGCACGGAAGTCAACCCTGACTCATCTGATAATATCGGCCGGACACCACTGTGGGGGGCGGCTCGGAATGGGCACGAGGGTATAGTGAAGCTGCTCCTCAAGCGCCAGGAAGTCGATCCTGACCCATCTCATATCAGCGGAAAAACGCCACTGTGGGGGGCGGCTCGGAATGGGCACGAGGGTATCGTGAAGCTACTCCTTGAACGTAACGAAGTCTATCCTGACTCGGCTAACAACGACGGCCAAACACCACTGTCGGAGGCGGCCCAGAATGGGCATGAGGGCATAGTGAAGCTACTCCTCGAACGCGATGAAGTCAATCCCGACTCAACTAATAACTACGGCCAAACACCATTGCGGGAGGCGGCTCTGGGTGGGCATGAGGGCATCGTGAAACTACTCCTCGACCGCAAGGAAGTAAATCCCGATTCCGCTAATCGCTACGGCCAAACACCACTACGGGAGGCGGCTCTGGGTGGGCACGAGGGTATCGTAAAGCTACTCCTTGAACGTAAGGAAGTCAATCCTGGCTCATCAAATTGCTACGGCTCAACACCGCTGCAGGTTGCGGCCCGGTGTGGACACGAGGGTATTGTGGAGCTGCTTCAGGAACGACTCGCTGATAATTCCAAATCGGCAAATGCCTATGATGAGAAGACCCACTTCCCTGTTGCCAGCCCGCCGGACAACACGCATAAAATCATCCCCGGCCAATTCAATGACGACAACTTAAAGCCGGAGTCACGCACCCTTGAAGACGGCTCCCCGGATCGCTTAAACATATCCCACAAAGACTACGATATTAAATTGAATGCTACGAACGCTGACCGCAATTACCACCGCTTGGTCCTTCTTTCTCTCCTACTTTTTCTTTGTCCTATCCCCCCTCTGGTCCTTAGCGGTTGCTTCCTCCTGGTATTTTTTGTATACTTGTTTGCCTTCCTTTGATTCACATCACTGGTTTTCCTAACATACTGTACTCTATGCTCCCACCTCCGTCCACTTCACTCCTTGTCAAATATTTTTTTTCTTCATTTTTCTCGCCCTTTTCTCTTCTCTAGCTCCCAATTTCGTTTCGCTTGTGTTCTATTGTCGGAGCGGTGGTATAGGTGGCGGGGTCGGATAGACTAGGGTATGATGAGCTTAGACTCCCATAGAAATTATTTCGGTGGGCGGGGCAATAAAAGTTCAACTTTCCACTATCCGGGAGACACAGGCGCGCTCATAACACATAACAAATTGACAAACAGCGCGATATCCGCCCTTCCCTCGCTCCACATCATCCGTTCAATTCTCACCTTTCCTTACTCTTCCCATACTGTGAAGTGAACCTCCCTCTCTCCACCTAAAAACCAGCGATACCGGTTCTCCCGTGAACGCCCCGGAGGGAAGAAAGCGCCCGGGTAATGAAAGCCTACGAACACGAAGAACAATCTCTGCCGAGTCGCTTCCGTAAGGCTATTCCACGCTGCGGAGGTTGACCCGGTTCGCGCGCAGTGTGTATCAGAAGTATCCCCTCAATATGGCAAGTGTATATCAGGCCCATAACATCTAGAAAGATTAGATTTCAGATTTGATTACAAGGGAGCTTCGTACAGGTAAAAACCGAGGTCTCGGTGCAAATAAAAACGCAATATAAGAAAATAATACTCCCTACCGTTAATTCGCACCCCCCATTTCTTCCCTTGTTCCCAACCCCTTACCCATGATTCGACCCCTACTTTGCGCGCTCGGTCTCGGGCGAATTTTGGGGTTCTGTGGCCAGTGTTGGAAGAACACCAGTATAAACTTGTGGCACGGTACGGTACTGTACAACACCGGACAACCCTAAGCACTCGAGCACAGTTGGCACAAATGCAACAGGTCCGGATCTCTAATTTCTACCCCCCAATGATTCCTGCCGTGGGACTTACTTATTTATTTGTTGATCAATGCAATCCCTACTTGGCCACCGTAAGTTTTCCGGCCTTTTCGCTCCTTTCCGAGTACCGTACCGTGAGAACGGGAATAGTCGAACCTGGCGCCGGGACGTCCGAAATTCCCTCTCTTGGATACCGGTGGGGGGGGGAGGTGAAAATGCAGCGAAAACAGGCCCCGTCGGGACCAGCCTTAGACGAAAGAGAAGTGAAAAGCGCCGCACCTTACTTGTACCGTCTAAGGCAGCCCCAACGCCCTCGCGCGAGGTTCAATTATTCCGGTTTTTGTTTGGGTCGAAGTACACTATCGGTAGTACTGTACAGTACAAGTACAGTACCAGGGGGGAAAATTTCGTACGCCATGTGCCAAGGATTTAGTTGAAGTGAGGGTGTGGGATTGAAAATACCGAACGGAAACACAACACCACTGTACGAGTAGTAGATAAGAAGGGATCTTGACCATAAAAATACTTGATGAAATTGGCGCTAGGTCCCAATTGCACCTAAACACCCGTTTTGGCGCCAGTCCATCCTAATACCGGTATGATATCATAGTCAATGAATCGCCAAGATGTCGGGCGGGGGGGTGTGGTTAGCCGGGTAACCACTTGGGCCCAATCGGAGAGCAACATATCGTGCAGACCGTACAACCCCACTGAATACTTCCTATTTTGTTTCAAACGTGTCAAGGGCTTGCCTGTGCATGGAAACCATTGGATTGGGAACAGCCCGACAGCCTTCTGGGTGCGTCTTGCACTGACACCATTTTCGCTCTGTTTTGTGTTTGTCGGGTTTTCCTTGGCGGGGGAGGTGGTGTATAGTTGTATGCTGCTGCATCGTACGAGTATCTTCGCATAGGACCCCATCTTCTCCCAATCGAAACAAATTTCATCAGCACTATCGTTTCCCGCGCCCCACGCCCCTCTGGTCTCCTCTATCCTCATAGCGAGCAACATGAGTATCCTCGGATCTCAGCAGCCAACCCCTTCCCTAAACATCAATTGTGGTAATGTGAGCGGTAGCTATAACAACACCTGGAATAATTGTGATATATCTATAACCGACGAGCCGCGCCGGATTCTGGAGTGGCTGTCTCCGCTAGCCCCCCGGAAGAGGCATCAGGATGTTAGGAAAAATCAGGTGGAGGGGGTAGGTGATTGGCTTTTACAAAAAGACGAGTTTGTAAATTGGAGCACTGGCGAAGACGGTGTAGTAAACCCTCTTTTGTTTTTCTATGGAGATCCCGGGGTTGGGAAGACACATCTCAGGTATGAGAAACCGTTCGGTTGGGAAAATGCGGCAGACTGAATAGTAACATCTTTGCGTAGCTCTTTGGCTATCGAAACACTACTTGCTAGGAGCGACGGAAAGCAGGCCGCCGTCGCATGTCTGTACTTCGACTCCGAATCCCACAAGGAGCAGTCTGTGGCCCATATCTTAGGTGCCATCCTCAAGCAAGTCGTAAGCGGTTTTGGAAATATTCCGGAGGAAATCGAGGCGGCATTTCAAAGGTCGAAAAGAGAACTTGACGGCCGAGAACTTGAATCTAGTGAAATAATCAAGCTACTGATCTTATCGCTTCAAACCCTTCAACGGAGTTATATTTGTATAGATGCGTTGGATGAGCACCCCCGAGAGCATAGACCGGCACTTTTCAGATTGTTAGCGCAGATCGTTCGAGAGTCACCCCGCACTCGGCTATTGCTTACTGGTCGGCCACAAATTTGGTATGAGATAAAGAGATATTTTTCCAGAAGTGCGAAGATCCGAATAAAACCAACTCAGGAAGATATCACGAAATTTCTCGTGATGAGGCTGAACGATGACATACAGCCTGAGGCGATGGATCAGAATTTAAGAGAGGAAATACTTGGGACTATTCTCGAAAAGATTTCCCAGATGTATGTGAATGATGTCGTTACATCGTATAGATTTGCTCTCAGGCCATTCACTGACATGTTTCCAGATTTCTCCTAGTTTCGTTAAGCGTGCGCGAAATCCTAGCCCGGTCGACTATTAGCGGGAGGAGAGAAGCACTTCTGCGGATGACAAGTGGCCTGGGAATGGGTGGTGCCTATGCTGCAGCACTGGAGCGGGTCAAGTCGCAGAACGGAGACAAGGGGGAACTCGGGATCGAAGCGTTGATGTGGGTCTCTCGGTCTGAGCGGCCATTGAGCGCCGAGGAATTATGTCACGCACTAGCAATAAAAAAGGACTCGACCGGATTTGACTCCCAGAATGTGCCTGCAATAGGAACACTGTTAAGCTGCTGCCAGGGACTGGTCACTATAGATGAGGAGGGGTCAAGAGTTCGATTGATACATTCGACTCTACGGGAATATCTGGTTGGACATCCCGATATTTTCGGGAGCGCCCATGCGAAAATTGCGGAGGTTTGTCTCACATACCTCAGCTTCCAGAACATTAGGGATCTGCCCTCTACTCTCTACCATTCCCCACCTCAAGAACCATTTCTCGAATATGCATCTTGCTACTGGGGGGTCCATGCCAGAAAGGAACTGACGGAACGGACAAAATCACTGGTACTACAACTCCTAGAACAGTATGACCACCATGTATCCGCAATGCTCCTTCTTGTGAACCTCGGGGTTTGGCCATATCGTCACGATCGCTTGTCTAAGAGCGCCGCTAGCAAGTTTACTGGATTGCACGCTATCGCATACTTCGGGATTGCCGAAATTGCTATAGATCTGATTAAGTCGGGGCGTTGGAAGGTGAACGGAAAGGATGGCCTCAGAGGGTTTACGCCGCTTTTATGCGCCGTCGAAAGCAATAACGAAGGAGTTTGTAAGCTGCTCCTGGAATTAGGGGATGCAAATCCCAACATCGCAGACAATCGGGGCCAAACAGCGCTCTTTCGGGCAACGGCGGGTGGACGTGAGGGTATAGTGAAACTACTCCTTAAGCGTAAAGAGGTCAATCCCAACCCATCTGATGGGGACGGCCAAACGCCACTATCAGGGGCGGCAAGGAACGGACACGAGGCTATAGTGAAGTTACTCCTCGAGCGCAAGGAGGTCAATCCCCACTCATTTGATAAATACGGCCAAACACCCCTGTCCTTGGCGGCTAGGGAGCACGAGAACATAGTGAGACTGCTCCTCAAACGCAAAGAGGTCAGTCCTAGCTCACGTGAATGGAATGGTGAAACGCCGCTGTCCCGGGCGGCTTGGGGTGGGTGTACGGGCATAGTGAGGCTGCTCCTCGAATGCAAGGATGTCAATCCCGACTCATCTGATAATGACGGCCAAACACCACTGTCTGGGGCGGCTAAGAATGGGCACGAGAATATAGTGAGGTTACTCCTCGGACGCGGGGAGGTCAATCCCGACCAATCCGATAGATACGGCCGAACACCGCTGTCCTGGGTGGCTCGGAATGGGCGCGAGGATATAGTCAGGCTTCTCCTCGAACGTAGGGAAGTCAATCCGGACTCATCTGACGGGGACGGTCAAACGCCGCTATCCAAGGCGGCTAAGAATGGGCACGAGAGTATAGTGAAGCTACTCCTAGACCACAAGGTCAATCCCGGTTCATCTGATATGGGCGGTCACACGCCGCTGTCGAATGCGGCTCGGTGTGGGTATGAGGGCATTGTGAGACTACTCCTTCGACGCGAGGAAGTCAATCCCGACTCGTCTGATAACATCGGCCAAACACCATTATCGGAGGCGGCTGGCAATGGGCACAAGAGCATAGTGAAGCTACTCCTTGAGCGCAAGGAAGTCTGTTCCGACTCGTCTGATGAATACGGCCGAACGCCACTGTCCTTGGCGGCTCGAAATGGGCGCGAGGGCATAGTCAGGCTACTCCTCGAACGCAATGAAGTCGATCCCGACTCATCTGATAACTACGGCGAAACGCCACTGTCGCTGGCGTCTTCGGAAGGGTACCAGGGTATAGTGGCGCTGCTCCTCCTCCGCAATGAGGTCAATCCCGACTCATCTGATAAGGGCGCCCCAACTGCGCTGTCGAAGGCGGCTCAGAATGGGCATGAGGGCATCGTGAGGTTGCTCCTCGAACGCGAAGAGGTCAGTCCCGACTCATCTGATAACCTCGGCCAAACACCACTGTCAAGGGCAGCTCAAAATGGGCACGAGGGCGTAGCGAGGCTGCTCCTCGAACGCAAGGTCAATCCCGACTCATCTGATAGCTATGGCGAAACGCCATTGTCGAGGGCGGCTCAGAATGGGCATGAGGGTATAGTGAGGTTGCTCCTCAACCGTGAAGAAGTCAAGCCCGACTCACCCGACAAGGGCGTCCTAACACCACTATCGAAGGCGGCTCAGAATGGGCACGAGGGCATTGTAAGGCTATTCCTCGGGCGCGAGGAGGTCAACCCCGACTCATCTGATAGCCTCGGCAGAACACCACTGTCAAGGGCGGCTCAGAGTGGGCATGAGGGCGCAGTGAGGCTACTCCTCGAACGCGAAGAGGTTAATCCCCACTCATCTGATAACGGCGGTGAAACCCCACTGTCCTGGGCAGTTTGGAATGGGCACGAGGGCGTAGTGAAGCTGCTCCTGCAACGCAAGGAAGTCAATCCCGGCTCACCTGATGGGGTTGGCGGAACGCCACTGTCCGGGGCGGCTCATAGAGGACATGCAGGTGTAGTGAGGCTACTTCTAGAATGCAAGGAAGTCAACCCCGGCTCCTCTGATAACGACGGCCAGACACCGCTGTCCCAGGCGGTTCAGAATGGGCACGAAGGCATAGTCAGGCTGCTCCTCAAACGCAAGGAAGTCGATCCCGACTCACCTGATAGTGCCGGTCAGACACCCTTGTTTGGGGCGTCTAAGAATGGCCACGAGCCTATCGCGGAGTTACTCCTCGGACGCAAAGATGTGAACCCCAACTCCTCTGATAATCTTGGTCGAACACCGCTGTCGTGGGCGGCCCAGAGTGGGCATGAGGGCATAGTGGGACTACTCCTCAAACGCAAGCAAGTGAATCCCGACTCCTCGGATAATCTTGGTCGAACACCACTGTCGTGGGCGGCTCAGAGTGGGCGTCAGGAAGTAGTGAGGCTGCTCCTCAAACACAAGCAAGTCAATCCCGGCTCCTCCGATAACGAAAGCCAAACACCGTTGTCTCGGGCGGCTCACAATGGGCACGAGGGCATAGTGGGGCTGCTCCTCGAACGCACGCAAGTCGATCCCAACTCATCTGATAATGGCGGCCAAACACCTTTATCGGGAGCGGTTAAGAATGGACACGAGGAAGTCGTGAAACAACTCCTCGGACGCGGGGAAGTCAATCCCAACTCACCCGATATATACTGCCGAACGCTACTGTCTTTGGCGACTCGGAATGGGCACTGGGGTATAGTGAGGCTGCTTCAAGAACGCGAGAAAGTCAATCCCGACTCATCTGATATGGCGACGGATGTTATAGGAGATATCCGCAGCTATTACCCACTTTTCCTCAGTTCTCTTATAATTTACAGTGCCTTTAGCCGATCCGGCTAACCAGTTCGCCAGAGCTGTTGCGTTTTGTTATTTTTCGTATTCTTGTTTGGGTTTGATTCGCATCCCGGTTTTTCTATTACATCTGTATTCTCACGTCTAGCGGCTTCTCGCCATATATTTTTTTTCTTTCCTTTTTTTTTCAAAAATTTGCCCTGCATGTATTATATTGTCCGAGATATAGCGTTGATGATGCTTTCGGGTCGAGTAGGATACGGTACACTGGAATTAGAAGCGTGAGAGAGAACCCACGCATAAAGGATGGTGCGAGGCGGGCGAGACTGGGAAAGAAGAATAGGGAGATATTTCCATACGTATCTGTTGCAGGAAAATGTAAAGTATACAGGACGAGCGGGGCGGCGGCCCAAGGAAGAAAATCTGTCTATAAAGCCAGCAACGACTTACCCTAAGACTCTAGGTAGAGAATGCTACTAGTTATATATATCGTTTTGTCGCATAAGAGCCCAATTCCACTCGTTATTCTTTGAAACACTCTTCCACTTCATACACTATCACTCGGGCGTATCCTGCTTGACAATGGAGCAGATTGGGATTTTACCCTACACTATGACCACTTCCCCACCACATGGTTGCCCAATCACCTCAATCTGTAGGATGAGGACTAATGACGAAGAATTCTAATGAACGAAATTGCCTTTGAAACTTCAGACTAGCGATGAGGGCACAGGCACTGGGCAAATTGTGGTTGGACTCGAGTAAGGGCTCAGGAACTCGAGTGCACCTCACTCGCTAATCTCAATGGACCTAGACTAGTATATAGGGTCATAAATTTGGAAGGTCAACGGGATCTCGGGTTGAGAAAGCTATTAAGGCTGTGGATCGCATTACCGGTCCTGGGGGCTTGAGGTGTTGAGGCTGTTAGCGGAGATGTCGTCTTGAGATGGTTTCTTTCACATTGTTCTAGTTAGTATATCAAGAATGTGAGGCCTTTTTTTGTTTTGTTTTACAACATTTGAAGCGCCTTATTTGCAAGGACGTTCGATTGTGGGGGTGTTTAAATAATATGTACACAGCACAGACTGAAAACTCTACGAAATCAGAGCGATCATGTCCGATTCCTTGGAGGCCTGAAGATATTTTCGCTCCGGTCGGGCTAGGCTGATAACCTCAAGATGCCGGATCACGGCGCAGAGATCCCGTAGGCTGAGGCTTCCGAGTGATGGCTTGTGTTTCCCTACGAAGCGGGTTTTTTTATTAAACACAGTCAATTTTTCATAAGTTATTTATCCGATTTTTTAAACATTGTTTCCAAGAGTGCGATATAATTCCACTACATTTAGAAAGGTTGCTTTTCCCATGACTCTAGACACTCTACTGCGCTAATGGAATCCCCGCTGGGATTATTTTGTCGGTCCACCAGGTTTGCCTGCACACCTGCGGCCTTACCGAGGCTTTTGTGAGCTTAGCATGGGCATCTACAATCATGGGCTGTAGATCTGCAGGCCTTTCGTGGGCAGCTACAAGTTTTGCCTGGTCATCTGGCGGCTTTACCCTGGGCGCCGCCGGGCTTCACAGGCCGTGAATGTTTCCAACCGGACTGACCGGACTGCCCGCTCATGGCCTGGACTAGCTGCTTAAGATCACTGCTGCGACCCTCAGTCCGGTGGTGTCATTTCCTAGAAATGCCTACGTCCGCTAGGCCGCCCAATGCCTGGCCAGACTAGCCACTTGCAGAATCTTGTTCGGTCGATGAGGTAGGTGGATTTACTATAAGGATGCCTGGTTGCTGGTAGAAATTCTATTCATCACGAAGTATAATTTTGCAGCTGTGACTTTCCCCTTTCTCCAGCTGCTCGGAGGTACACACGATCCCGGTAGGGCATGGAAGCAGATTTCGGCTAGCGAGAGTGGGAAGAGGGAAATAAATTGAGGTCTGAAATAGCCCTCCGATCGTTAGAGATTAGTCTTACTGGGCTGAGTATTATAGATTAGGGTGCCCCCTCGCCTCCTCCCCTCGCCTTTGGTGTTCTCTCGCGAACTCTGCGGTGGTCCTATGTTCCTCATCTATCATCCGCGCGGTTATAGACTGTATGTGTGTGACCGAAAGTATTGAAGGGTAGCAACTGGGCCGCACAGCTTTAGAGTGAGTGGGATATAAGGCAACTTGACTGGTATATAGGGCGTAGATAGGAAAAGTAAGATACGCTTCGTTCTTGCTCTAATCGGTCGTACAACTAAACTAACGGTAGAGACGGGTGTACGAGTAAAACATAAACCAAATATCCTGATTCTTCCATGGATCACCGCACCTCTCCCCACTTCGCCACACCTGTCCTCACTCCTCCGCACGCTCCAGCGATAACAAAGGAAAGACGTAATGGAAACTTCCCCGTATATCCTTAACCCACCGTAATGAAGAAACCCTCCGAACCATTCTTGCAGCTTCCACACCCAACGACCTTCCTCCATCAACTCTAACAGTTAAAACCCCCTTCTAAGACCACTTACCCTGCACATTACGCAACAAATATTCCAATTTACTTTTCATTGCTCTTTATTTGATCTTTTCGCCAGTAACTAACCGTACCAAGTCACGCTTGAGTCGTGGGGGCAAGCAATTATGGAAGCGGTAGAAACGATTGATGACTAGAACACTGGCTATGATCGATCATTCGATCGGCGTCCTCCCATTTTATTGACCATTCGATCATGGGGCTCCCTCGACCGGATCATGATCGAGCATAGGCTCCGTGATCTGCTCAATCACGATCGTGGCCATCACTACTTTAGAGGCCCTTTTCAGAAACCTGAACTTCGCTGCTCCTTCTGGAGGATACGGGAGTTTAGTGGACTTGTTGGGGGTATGCCGGATGGGTATGGAGATTTGGTGATTTATGGAGAAGAGTTTCGGAACACTTCTTTCCCGTTGAAAATGCAGCTCAGCATACTTTGGATTCTTAGTTTCTTTTGTTCTTTGGAAGTGCGGATGTTTAGGAAGGAAAGTATTGTGGTTACGGGAAAGGATTCCGGACGTAGTTATAGCTTTGTGGTCAAAGACGGAGAAAAGCAGGTGTTATGGAGAGACATTTCTTTTGTTCAGGAATTATGCAGAATGTTTTCTCTTTTGTCGACAGATGGAGGATTGACGGAAAGAAGTGGAAACGGTGGTGATGGATGGAAGGTTCAGAATGATGCTATGTTTTTCATATATACTCTTACTACGGTCAATTTAGCAAGTAAGATCAATACAAGTAAGTTACTCACTATCCTCCCCTGCCTTCCTCCCTCATCGTGGTACCGTATTTTGTTATTCTGTTTATAATTCCCTTTGTCACCACGGGGTGTGCGGAGGAATGTGGACATGTGCGGAGAAGCAGAGATAGGTGTCATGATCCATAGAGTGATCAGGATGCTTTATTTTACGCTTCGCTTATACACTTGTTTCTACCTTTAGTTTAGTTGAGTAAGTTGAAGTTACGGACAAGCCAGAGGACGAATTTATACCACTCATGCACCGGTCAAGTATCCTTATATTCCATTCACTCCATTGCTGCGAGATAGTGTTTCCACCCCAGTCATTAATACCCGCGCCACCGGATAGTCGCCTCCTCCACACCTCATACCACCACGCTCCTATGATTCTGGATGGTATCTTGATCGTGTATTCTTTGCGGTTCCCCTCTCCCTATATATCACCTGTCGCCACCTACCTTCCGTGCCCACGCAAGAGTTGTAAGGCAGCTCGTGGGACCTCCTTGGGTATACGTATTTGATTCCGCGAGCAATCGTTTGCTTCTGGCCCGTTCAACACAAGTTATTCAACTCAATGGATAATATATTAGATTTGGGTCATGATACGCGTAGGAGCGACCGCGGTAGATGTTGATCTGCAAGGTAACCCACAGAAACGGTCGGTAATTCAGAATATTCCGACACCAATCCATTCGTATCCACGGTATTGAGCATGTATTAATGGGTTCACTTCTTCCAACTGTATGTCCGGAGCTCCGTAAGTAAAAATGGGGGAGAGGGAGGAATCGGCCCGCCCTAAAATGTCCTCTCGTTTCCGTCCTTCAGTCCCTGAACCACCGGTTTTGTAGCCTAGCACCGTGGGTAACGTTGGGGTACTCTGGTATCCGTTATTTAGTTACTACTATATACCAATGTTTCTCAAAGGTTCTCTACAGAGCATCCGAGTGACCTATTCGAACCTTCCCCTTAGCTTGCGCTGCTATCCTCTGTTAAGACTCGGGAGGAGCACAGCAATGATTTATGCTGTCATGGTTTTTGTTTTATGGAAAATCAACGATAACGATATTCTACTATAGTTATGATATCGCTACCCCGCGGTTAGCCAATAGACTTGACGAACTCTCCTCCCTTGACTTTTCCCTAAAGAAGCAGGGCTATAGCAACAAAATTCAAGACTGTAACACCGCGATCCCGCAATAGGTTTTTTCCTGTAGAGAAGAAATATCTCTGTTTCGCACACTTCTAAAACTAAGCTAACGGTAAAGATAGGAGAGATATATATATCCCAAAAACGAACGAACACGTCCTCCGATCCTCTTACTTTTCTACTAATCACCATAGGTGTCCGTTCTATTCCTTTCCCTTTCATTCTCCCGTGCTAACAAAAGAAACACACCATCCTGACACGTCATGATCCTCCGCAGCCTCCATCAATCTAGAAGGATCCTGAACATGACTACCATAGGCTTAATAGCATAAGGCGTGAAAGAAACGATCCAAAACTACCAACCGTGACCTATATCCTATGCCTACTGGCATAGGATGTGAAAGAAACAAAAAACTGCCCTCTGCCCCTGCGCCACACACTATAAAACCACATGTCCAATAATCGTATATCCGCCTAACTCCATGCCTCACCGTGCACCACAAAACTATATGTCTGATAACCGTATACCCGCCTAACCCCATGCGCTATAGGCAATCTAACAGCAAGGACGATAAAGAGCGACGATAACTGCAGTGGGAGCAACAGCGATACGACAGGGTGACTGGGCACGAACAGTCGTTAAAGACGGATATCGACGACGGAGAGAGACAACCGATAGCGATCATGCTGGGTAGCATCTCGTGACTTCTACCAGATTTTGCGCCTCGTGGTGTGTTTTCCAAGAGGAGGCGGTATCACTGCTATCGGGGCCTAGCTATGTGCATAAAAGCCCGATCCTAGGAGAGAGGAAACCCCTATTTCCGAGCAGCATTGAGGTGCCCGAGGGTTATCTAAATCAAGATGTTTTACGCAAAACACTGCGATCTTCTAGTCTCCATCATCTCGGGTCATCACTGGTCTCAATCCTTCCCAAGGCATTTGAAATGGCCCAACTTCGTGTGGCAAATGCCGTCCTCGACTGCACCAGCGGTACGAGTGCACTAGTACACCAGAGGGACACGCAACCCATGAAAAGTTTTCCCCTATTAGTGTTCTCTTATTCTTGCTCTTTCCTTGCCTTGGCCTCCCCCTTTCTCCTTCCTCTCATGCAAGTCTTCCTTTTTTTTTTTACACAATTAACGGAATCAATCTCGAGCTCCATCACCGCTTGATCCACTTCCCGGTGTTAACTTGAGCCGTTCCACTCTACAGCATAAAACCCTCCCTACTAGCTATTACCTCCGCTTCTGTCATTTTCAGCATGGAGTTCAATGTAATAATATTATTCCACCACCACCGGCCGCTAGTGTTCCAGAGCCCAACATCCTTTCTCTTCCAAACCATTACTTCTCAAACCGCACAAATAGCGTAGCTCTAGACGTGAGATTTCCCCTCGGTCTCTTATACCGGTAGGGTTCTCTCGGGACCGCCGCCCATCCCACGAATACCAAGCCCACTTCCGGATCTTCTACTGTACAAATCTGAGTTCTGACGGCAGTGATACCCTAGGCTCCGATTTCACAAAGATCAGTTACATGAATTGAGCCGAATTCTGTTATTTCCGTCAAGCCTGTACCGTACCTTGCTCAATATTTGGAGAGGGCGGAAAAATATTTGGTCCCGCCATCATGGGTACGGGGGCTACCGAGGTCTCCTGTGCAGAGATATTTATAGTGAACGACGTTGGGTAAGTCCTTAATCCACAAGGTAAGGATAGTTTAAGCATTGAACATCCAATCAACTGAGCAGGTACTTGAAAGGTATCCTTGTACAATATTCTCGGATGTATTTATATCCCATCCTACTGAAAATCAAGAAACTTATCTAATACACGTTCCATCTGTGCATTAGGAGCATTCATGAAAACCGAAACATAAGAAAGCACCAGAACCAATTCAAAGCCTATGGAAACTGTAGTAGTAGCTGAAGCGAGGGTAATAGAGAGCGTTGCAAGGGCAGAACAAACACACAGTGTTCGCAACGGGGCAGTCCATCAGTCCTGGGATAGGACCAAGACGGACACCATTATGTCGTCACATCCTGCCATTTTCTCAACATGCCCGACAGATAGGAATGGAGGACCTGGACGGACGACATTGTGCCGTCCCGTCCGGTCTTTTTCCGAACTCACCCCACACCTAAGAGCTAAGGACAACAGTCCCCGATAACAAACGCCCCACTCTTCAGGGCCCAGCTGCCCTTCCTAGCACTAGGTTGATAAGAATAGTAGTACCGCGAGATTTTGGAACATTTAGAGGGAAATAAAACAATACAAACAATTCATCCACAATTCAGATAATATTATATCGTCTTTTCTTGGACCTTAGGTGTTCAAGTCTTTGTGTTCATGGTATGTAACCCACTTACGAAAGTACTGATCCATGAAGAAAATTATTCTAAGGTGATGTGAGGACATGGCATAGACAAGATTTATTTGGCAGCCCCCGGCGGTCCGGCACGGTTGCACCGACAGTTCCCCGCCGTCACCCACCGTCATCCTCAGTCCCCTGCCCCCCCTTTTACTCCCCCGCCGTCCCCCGCCGTCCTCGGCGGTCCTATGTAGTCACCAGCCGTCCTCCACCAGATTTTGTCTCATATCGTGGGGCTCGTCGTCCTTCCTAATAGTGATCGTGCGGGAGTTCAAGGACGAGGATGAACTACATTTCGCCGCCCCGTCTCGACCCGGGATATTAGCAGTTCCCCTGTCGGATCCTAAGAGCGCCCCAGATAGTTGAGAACGCTGCAAATACAGGGTGAGAATGAGATCAAACTCCCTATCCCCTATTGAGCTTCCTCTAACATTATAATATTATGTCACCTGTTATTGTTTCTGCCTTTGTTTGTAATCAGTTGATTTTACTCGCATCACTATGATACATTACTCGCTTATGTCGGTGGTATTTTGAGGTAAATCTCCGCTTCGCAGTTGTTATGACTTCGCTTTCCACTTCGGGGAAAAGGTCTACTAATATGCGAACTTTGAAAGCTTATTTATGAGCACTGTAGCCCAACGTGAGCCTATGGGTCGGCCCTCGCCCGTAGCAAGCACGTGGAACAAATCGAGAGCCCGGGTGACAATCCATGGTCATTGACGGGGGGGGAAACTGGAAAGGAAAACACCAATGCTAAACGATGATGATAGTACTTGAGTACTGTATTATTATTATAACGAAAATCAAGACCACAAAAGAGCACTTCTCACCGTGACAACACTGGCTACCAGACCCTTGTAGATAGAAACAGATTGATTCTCACTCGGTAGTCCCACGTGGTGTCAGTGACAATTCTGAATGATGTGCACATACCTTCAAACCCGTAACTTCCACCTGAAATTTCCACAACTCAGAGGGGAATGTTGTCGCCAAGATCAGCTTTCAGGACAAACCGGAAAGAAGTGGAAAGGCGGCGATGCGCTACCTGGGCTACAAGAAGCCCGAAGGAGTTAGAAGGGAGAGAATAAAGACGGCAATCACAGCAATAAGTACGTTAGTGGTGATATTTAGAAAATCGTGTACCGGTATATCTATGTTTGGAGCAGGACAACTAACAAGTTCCAACGGCCCTAGAGGAATAATTGATAGGTGGGAACTTCTTGGTAATAAATTGGAAAAGGTAAAATTCTGATATTCTGTTTGAAGGGCTCTGATATCTCTCATCACCCCTGTTCAACGCCTTTCCCGGCTTCTATAACTCTTGTCATGCCATATTCTAAACCAATACCGTCGCATCCATTCGCCCACCCGTCCCACAAATAATAATATTAATGCCCAAGTCATATGGCTATGCGACGCCTCCCATGCCTCGCCACACACTACCCCCCCTCCCCCTCTTCCCCCTTCTCCCTAGCGGTACTATCTTCTCTTCAAAAGGGCATCCAGCCGCAGCCCGTAAATCCATCTCTTCTCCCTCACTTCTTGCCCTGTAGGCCAATGTGTTCTCCCACGGGCATCGGGAGGCGGAATAGCCGGTCTGAACCCCAACATGCGCGAAGGTGACATGAAGCGGTTCGCTATAGCGCCCAACCCTTGAGGTTTTTTAGACAACATTTATCTTTCTTTTTTGTTGCGGTAGGAGCGTATTGTCGGATACTGCGAGTGGTTGTTTGGTTTTCTGGGTTAGAAGCGGGTGAAGGCAAGCACGCGGGATTTATAGAGAATACCGTAGTCGACCCGGGAACATGAGGAGTTGTTTTCGTTTCAAGATTGAGATGAACATTTAGATGTTTGACCTCGCAGTTCTGTTTCGGGTTGTTTTACTTGCCACAGCACATCAAGATTGAGTGTTTCATATATTTGGCTTCTTTGTTGGCGGGGTCTGACGTCGTGAACCGAGCGAGCGACTGTGACGGCAGTTGATCGCGGTACAATTAACGCATGGACGGAAAAACACAGCGGAGTATCAAGTACTGTACCGTCGGTGTCAGAAGATACGCACCGTATATACTTAAATAATCCTCCGCTTTCTTTCGTTCATCCAATGTAGTTTAGTTATGGAAATACCGATATTTCTTGGCTCGCTACCGGTGTTAGAGTGCTCGGTAAGCAGTGCGCCAATTTCCGATGGGGCCAAATAATTGTGCCAGTTGTGACGTGATGGACACTGTGCCATACCCGAGTACATACAGCCTCCGGTAGAAAAAATTGGATACTTACAGACTTGGTGTCGGGAGCTGTGAAGATATATCGGGAGGGTAAATACGCAACGGAAGTATGTTTCAGTACAGTTACAAACTCTCATATCGTACCGTACGGCACAGTACCAGTACCTCACAGATGCTAATTCTACAGTATCATAGTTCCTATCCACATTGTGTACGTCTTATCCCAACATACCCCCCGAACTAACATTGCTCCCGACACGAGTCTAATTACCGGTTACTGTAGTGAGAGCTCGCTTGTTGAGAAAAACACCCCCTTCTGTCCAAGCCAGACTTGAACGCACCGTACCCGGGGACTCCTTCTTATCTTTGACTTCTTTGAGCACCATTCATGAAGTTAGCCAAGAGATGCAGCCAAGGGTGAAGAAGGCTAGCCCAAAAACGGGGATCAGCGCTAACCTCGATCCTTCGCCATCACGTGTGCTGGCAGCGTTGCTCCCTCCAGAGCCTGTATCACGAGGGCTTATCGCTTCGGTTCTCGGCTGTGATAAGGCCGGCAGTGCACCCTGTCAGAATTTTGGGACCGATAACTTATCGGAGCCGCAGCTGACAAAAGGCGGGAGTCGACGAGGGCATGGTATTCTACCAAAAAGCCTTAAAAGGACCGAGTCGATCCATACACACAGAAAGCCGACAATCGCTCCCTCTCCCCTTATAATGGCCGACGACAAATATTTTCTAGGTGGAATATCCAATACGGAATGCTTGACCGCAGCGATATGCGGCTTCGGGACGCTCATCGTTTGGAAGGCTATCTCTGCCGTTTTTTTCTCCCCTCTTTCACACATCCCCGGGCCACTAGTGACGGCAATAACTCCGCACTACATAAACTTCCTTTCAGCGCTCGGCCAAAGGTCGGTCGGAACCCATTCATTGCACAAACGGTACGGGCCAATAGTTCGGCTATCACCCACCGAAGTCTCAGTTCTTTCCCCGCAAGCTATCAAGGAAGTTTACTCTTCCCCTCATTATACCAAGTACGCCCCCCTATACTCCATCTTCACACACTTTGGCGCCCAGAATGCATTCACCAGTTGCACCCGCGAAGAGCACGGATGGCGGAGAAAGGCCGTGTCGGATACCTATTCGCTATCCTTCGTACTCAAAGATGAAGCTGCAACGGGAATGGTGCTCAAGACCGTCAAGGATTATTTGGGATTCGTGGAAAAGGATAGGAGGGTTGATATTTATAATGCGAACACTTTCTACGCGGCAGATGTGGTCACTGGGAAGATATTTGGGTTGGAGGCTTCCATGAAGACACTTACTGGAAATGAAGCACATCGTGAGATTATTCACGGATATTACGCCCGCACCCGGAGAAATAAGGTTTGGATATACGTTGTATTCCCATCCATTATGAATGTGTTTGAGTGGTTCGCATTCTATACGGAGAAGGTGTGGAGTTGGATACGTGGAGAGGAGATAGAAGATTGGGAGATGGTGAGCCAGATTCCACAGATTCAGAAGTGGGGCTGGAATGCATATATGGATGCCAAGTCAAATTCTCGTGAGGGTACCGTCGCCGGAAGACTTGCAAAGCTTGTGCAAGAGGGTAGTAATGCATATAGTGCCTGGGATGACCAAGGTACCGCTAGTGAAGTAATGGTAGGTGACGTATTGTTTTTCACCCTTTGTCAAACCATCACCGGAGCCAACGGGTTTCCGCAATGCGAACATCGGAGTAGCGATATTAGCGATGGTATCTACGTTCAGATGCTCTGATGCTGGCCTTTTTAGATTTCTGGGCCGGGGATAGTGGCCCGACAATGCCTTATGCTGATTTCATTTGATTCTGGCAACTAATAGTGTTTCTGCAGGACCAAATGCTAGCGGGGATGGATACGACCGGTAAGTTGACAAGAGTCTATGTTTTACACCAACTATCTCCTATACCCTAGTAGCAGAATATCTTTGCTTCACTTTGGCTAGATATAGCAACACCTGCCAAGCGAGTGGAAGTAGTGGGGAGAATGCGACAACCTCGCTGACAAATACAAGGCGATACTTTATCATTCCTCATGTACCAGCTATCACTCCCGGAATCAAAGAGCGTGCAAAAGAGGTTACACTCCGAATTACTCGACGCTTTCCCCAAGCCGACGGCGATATCCGGTTCCGGCTGGCCCCATTCGATGGATATCCAAACCCTCTCTCGCGAAACAATCTTAGAAGTTCTGAATCTGCCCTATCTCGAAGCGGTTCTCAAGGAGACTTTACGAGTGTATTCAGCCATTCCAATTACACTTCCACGGGTTGTCCCCCCATCCGCAACCACCGATATGATTAGTGGTCATAGAGATGGAAGAATTATCGAAGGGAAATTCGTTCCGGCCGGTAAGGCTCGCCCCTGATCTTTATTTTTCAACGCTCATTGCAGGATCGTAGGGACTACCATAGGGACACTGGCCTACGGTATTCACCGCGACGAAGTCTTCGCCGTGGAAACCGAGCGGAAAGATGAGCCCGGCGATGTCGATAGCTTCCTTCCGGAAAGATGGTTGATTAAGGGCGGCATCGAAGGCGAATTAACCCCCGATGAGTTGGCAAAAGAGAGGCAAAGAATCCGAACAATGGAGGCGAGGCTTTGGGCTTTCGGCAGCGGCGCAAGAAATTGTGTGGGAAGACAGTAGGTTCTCTCTGCTCTGTAATCCGGCGCGGTGGGGCCAAGTCCGATGCTTCATCTGAGACCGTTCTGGCGATTCGATACCTCATGCTCACGAGTGATCACATATGAAGCCTTTCTATCCTCGAAATGAAACTGTTACTCGCAACAATATATTCGCGCTATGAAACACAAGTCACGCCCAACAGTGGCGCAAAGATCACGCACAAGTACGTTCTACATTAACTCACCCTTTGACTAGGAAATCCCGTATGCTAAGAGATATCTATTTTATCAAGTCGATGGAACGAGCCCAGGACATTCAGGGACGTTCTACCATTCCGTGGGGTAGATGGTGTGGTCACGTTCGCTCCTTATGAGCATTAAATATTCTTTGTGATCTAGAATTATTTTATAGCATTTGGATCTAGTTTTCGTCCAAATTCCCTTTGCAGTGATCATTAAAACGAGGTGTCCTTTGGAATAAAATGGGCGGAAAAAAATGAGCGGAAAAACAAGGACGAGTAAAAAACCGGCAGGAAAAAAGTATTCCACAATAAATTTTCAAGTGCCTTGATCCCATACCCTAAGCTTGGTTATGCTACTATATGTCCCCCCCCTCCTTATAACATCGGCTCACAACCACCCAAATCCAACCAACCGGTCACACCTCCCCGCCCAATTCGCAGTAAGAATACCTTCAGATTATCGCCACATTCGCCGTCTGGAACCGCCGGCCCCGGCGCTTGTTCGCCGCCCCTTCCGAGTGAAGGTGAGACGGGGGTGGGAAAAGGGAGCGGTCATCAGACCGCCAATGCCATACCTCCGAGATAGAGCTCACTTCAAGCTGCCCTACCTTGCCCTACCAAGGACTGCCCTATCGTCGGCTAATAGACACGGTAATGTATTCATAAGAGATCAAGATGTTATCAGATGGAGAGCGGGCCGGGAAAGAAGTGGAAACAAGAAATAGGAATGGGTGAAACTCCGGGAAGGTTGCTTCGAATTTTCGTCTGGGGGGTGGAGGAATGAATACTGTGAGTAGAGCACATTGCCGAGCGGGAACATTATTACTGCCGTGGGCCTCTGCAGTCGAGTGGAAAGCAAGAGAGGAAAGAGATACGGGAAGGAACCGAATACCAGTCCATGGCGACTCGGAGCGGGGATTTGCTCGAGGAGATCCGGTACGATATCGCCCATGGACAGAGTTCAACTCCATAGCGTGCCCCCCCCCCCATTGCTCCCGTTATCCGGTCGAATTAGTACCGGAAAAGTCACACCGATCGTATACCGGTATTCCTGGATTGCCTTGCCCGAGTAACCGTGCGGTCCGATACCCCCGCCACACCGGTGCCCGAGAGCTCCACGTCTTTTTCATATCTCGGAGTATTTCCCGCCGGACGGATTAAAGGACCCCGCTTAGCGGGTTAGGTTTCGCCGCGGGTGTAGTATCGTACAGGTGGGGGGGGGGGGTGTTTCCGGAACATGGTGCGTATCCAAAGAACCCCGTTAACCGGATCGGTAAGTGAAATTCTGCCTAAGTTCATCAGCGGCCTAGATCGTTTGCGATGCGGGGGTCGGGTGCGAGTGTTGGGTGTTTGCTTGGCCCTTTCACTTGAGGCGGGGAACCTCTGTAGTAGGAGTGCTTTGCCAAGAAAATATCTCAACTTCATCCCCAAAGGATTTTCAACGACCACTCTATACGGGAAAATAGGAATATCTCGAGGACATTAAGGTTTAGAAGTAGGAGTAGGAGAGTGACCGGGCGCGTTTATTATTATTAATTTCTTTGGCGAACCTACCGTAATGAATAGACTTTGTTTATGCTCTCAAGTTCATACAAAAACATGAACTGTACACCTTCATGCTTACCGTGGACTACATTCTTAGTGTGTATAGGTTTAGCTGGGATAAATTTATGATATTAACTAGCGTGCACTTGAATTAGCCTGCCCGCTGGACTATCTAGAAAGTGATAAACCGTTGCTATGGTAACAAGTTCAAGTTCACCTTCACAACTCTCCGTAGAACCTCCCATTCGTCAGTCCAATCGACAGGATCTGATATCCCCATAGAACGCTAGCTTGGACAACAACCCCCAGCTGACGAGAGATTAGTATTGTGCGAAAAAAGAAAAAAGGAGTTGCGCACACCAAAGTTCTCCAACCTGAATATCCTACTTCAAAATGCAAACCTTGAAAGGGCCGAGTCGATCCACGTTCACGACAAGCCATCAATTGTCCCCGCTCCCACTTCGTTACCGCAATGATTGACAGCGGATATCTCCCCAAGGGGATATCCAAAACGGAATATCTAGCCGTGGCGACATGCGCCCTCGGGGTGCTCGCCGTTTGGAAGGTTATTTATAGCATCTTTTTCTCCCCGCTCTCGCACATTCCCGGGCCACTGGTGACGGCGATAACCCCGCACTACATAAACCTCCTCTCGGCGCTCAACCGAAGGACCGTCGGGACCTACTCGTTGCACAGGCGGTACGGTCCGATAGTTCGGTTATCACCCACCGAGGTCTCGGTTCTTTCCCGACAAGCGGTCAAGGAGGTCTACTCTTCCCCGCATTACACCAAGTACACCCCACTCTACTCCAACTTTACAGTCTTTGGCGCCCAGAACGCGTTCACCAGCTGCACCCGCGAGGAGCACGGGTGGCGGAGAAAGGCCGTGTCGGAAACCTATTCGCTATCCTTCGTGCTGAAAGATGAAGCGGCAACGGGAAAGGTGCTCGGGGCCGTCAAGGATTATTTGGCTTTCGTGGAAAAGGGTAGGAGGGTGGACGTTTATCTTGCTAACACGTTTTATGCGGCGGATGTGGTCACTGGGAAGATATTTGGGTTGGAGGCTTCCATGAAGACTCTCGCTGGGAATGAAGCACACCGCGAGATTATTCTCGGAAATTACGCCCACACCCGAACAATCCCGGCTTGGGTGCACATTGAGTTCCCGTTGGTTATGAATGCGTTTGAGTGGTTTGTGTTCTTTACGGGGAGGGTGCGGAGTTGGGTGTCTGAAATGTGGGCCAAAGATCCTACGGTGGTGAGTCAGATTCAGGAGTGGGGTCGGGATGCATATATGGATGCCAAGTCGAACCCTCATGGGGGAACTGTCGCCGGAAGACTTGCGAAGCTTGTGTCGGAAGGTAGCAATACCGGTGGTGCCGAAGGGGTCTGGGACGATAGCGGCGCCGTTAGTGAGGTTATGGTATGCGGTTTTCTGTTTTACCCTCTCTGGTAAATTATCACAGGAAGCAACTGAGTCCTGCAGTCTGGCCGCCCGAGCAATGGAACACGATGTAATCCACTTTATTATTGCGGGCCCATGGCTGATGATTCGAATATACCGTACGCTGATTTCATCTTGTGCCGCGACTAACTGTGTTTCTATAGGTCCAAATGCTGGCGGGTATGAATACAACCAGTATGTTTACAATTTTTTTATGCTTTACCCCAGCTACTTTATTAGCGGCAGAATCCCTTGCTCCCCTTAGGCTAGATATAAGAATACCTACCAAGCGAGCAAAACAGTAGAGAGAATTCAACCACCTCGCTGACAAATCTAAGGTGACACACTATCATTCCTGATGTACCAGCTATCACTCCCAGAATCATTCAGCTTTCAAACGAGATTGCACTCCGAATTGCTCGACGCTTTCCCCAAGTCAGCGGAGGTGTCCAGCCCTAGCTGGCCCCATTCGATGGACACCCGAAGCCTCTCTCACGAAACAATGCTAAAAGTTCTAAATCTACCATATCTCGACGCGGTCCTCAAGGAGACATTACGAATGTACTCAGCCCTTCCCGTTACACTACCACGAGTTGTTCCTCCCTCCACAACCACCGATATGACCAGCGGTCATAGAAGTGGAAGAATCGTCGAAGGGAAGTTCATTCCTGCCGGTAAGGTTCTCCCGTGATCGCGATTTCCTGACGCTCACCGTAGTTCCAGGGACCATCATAGGGGCATCGGCCTACGGTATTCACCGCGAGGAGATCTTTGCCGTGAAAACCGGGCGGAGAGATGAACCCGGCGACGTAGATAGCTTCCTTCCGGAAAGGTGGTTGATCGGGGGCGGCATCGAAGGCGAGTTAACCCCCGAAGAGTTGGCGCGAGAACAACAAAGAATCCGAACAATGGAGGCGAGGCTTTGGGCTTTTGGAAGCGGCGGAAGAAATTGTCTGGGAAGACAGTAGGTTCCCTCTGCCTACCCTGTCTTTCGGCGTCATCACGATCCAGTCTGATACCTATACTTACGAGTGATCACCCGTGAAGTCTCTCCATCCTCGAAATGAAACTGTTGCTCGGAACAATATATTTGCGTTATCATCAGACGCGGGTCGCACCTAACAGTGGTGTCAAGATCACGCACAAGTACGTTTCACATCAATTATCCCTTTGACTAGGAAAGCCTAGATGCTAAGATATCTACTATTCCAGTCGATGGAACGACCGCATGACACTCAGGGACGTGCTACCGTTCGGCGGGGTGGACGGTGTTATTACGTTTACTCCTTATGAGTGTTAATTATACATTAGAATAATCTTGCATTCTTGAAATCAGGCCTAACCTTTTCGTTCCATTCTCATGACGAGCGGTGGACCATTGAGACACTATATTGTGAACAGAATGGCGAAAGAGGCAACCGGGGAGAGCAACACGGGTGAAATACTGGCCACACATTTACCCCGCATTTGAAGTCCTGGCCGGGTAATCAATCAACCCGTCCTCCGTGCCTTGGTTTCATAGATGCCCATAGATCGCACTATACTACTATACTATTTCCACCCCTAACCCCAGCCCCTATTACATACCAAGCACAACCACGGAAATTCAACCAAACGGTCACACCTTTCCATCTTGCTCACGATAAAACTACTTCTAGTCTCCCACTATACCCAGTGTTCTCGACCGTCCGGTACTGTGGATGACGGCGGGTGGCGGCAAGGAACTGTCGGTAAGCGGGCAACCGCGCCGGACCGCCGGGACTGCCAAATAAATCTTATCCACCTCGTATCCTTGCACAATCTTAGAATAATTCTCGTCACAGCTTAGTATTTTCGTAAGTGGGTTACGCATCATGAATACAAAGAATTGAATGTCCAAGAAAAACAAAATATCTGATTCGTGGTTGAATTATTTGAATTGTTTTATTTCCCTCTAAATATTCTATGATCTCGCGGTAATATTATCCTTGTCAACCCAATACCGGGAAAGGCGATTGGGTATTGAAGAGTGAGACATTTGTTATCGGGGATGGTGGGGTAAATGGTCCTTAACTCTTACGTGCCGGCGGGTCCAAGAAAAGACCGGGCGGGACGACACAGGTCGTCCGTCCACGTCCTTCGTTTCTACTTGTCGGGCATGTGGAGGTAATGGCGGGATAAGAGGACAAAATGCCGCCCATCCTGCCCCGTTGCGAAACACCGACAATCGCCGTCGAAGAACATCTATGCCGGACTATTCCTACCACCCAACGCTAGGCGAAGGGGAGCCAGGGGGGGGGAACGGGGAACGGTAACCGGATCACCCGTACACCCGAGACCGAGCCTGCTTCGCCTTACCTTACCTTTCCTTACCCTTTCCTTTCCCTCTCTAGCGATGGCTACACCGCCTCCGGCTAGTATGCGCATAGTACGGTGTTTCGAGAAGGCGGGATTGGGGTACTATCGGAGTAGGGATTAATGTTTTCGAGAGGCAGTAAACCGCAGTAGCTAGCGAGGGAGTGGAACAGGGAAAGAGAAGAAAGCTTTTCGACCTGGACATCACTGAGTGGGAATATCGTCTCCTATACCCTTTGCATTGCTATTATTCCTACATACACCCCCCACAGCCGAACCGAGTGGGGCGGAGTGGAGTGGGAGGGGGGGGTTTCGTGCGGGGAGGAACTAGACGCAGGTTCATGTTGGGCATGATTTACCGGAGCCTCGGGATTAGATTTGGTGTCGTCTATGTACAGTACGGGGTGTAGACTCTCTATTTCCGACGTTTCTAGTATTTGGTTTAAGTTAATGTTGCCTATTGCGATGTAAGAGAATTTGTCATCGGTGCGCATCTGATGGGCGGATGGGGGCAGTATGGTTTATATCTCTGAAGAAATTGGGCAGAAACGGAATGGGGTGGGAGCAGATTTCTTGGAGGGAGGAGTGTTGGAAATCTTGAGGTACTGCTCGACATGGTCAGAGTATCGATATCACCGTTATCGCTATCGCCCTGGCCGTCGCCCCCGCCATCGTTTCTTCGTTTGTTCGGGGGGGTGCGCATGCGATTCGCATACTATACCCGTAGTCGGGGGCCGTCGTTGGGAGGCATCGGGAGGCAGCTGGGAATGTCGGGAGCAAACTATGAGCGGCGGGGGGAAACTGGAAAAGTCGGATGCGTGAAGTTTTTTTGTAAGGCTTGTCTTTCTTTTATTAGTGCGGGAGTCCTGCAAAGGAGGGGGACATGGGTGGGGAATGGGGGGATAGGAAAATGACTTTCTTGTGCTTTATAAACTTCTGTCATTTTTGCTGTTTAACTAATTGCGAAAAAAAGAACTTCCCAGCTCGCCGGAAAACCTTGCACCTTTGTGATCGTCGCCGTATTCCGTCTACCGCTTAGTTGTCTTTGCCGGAGTCGTGTTTCCATGCTAGACTACACGAGTACTTACGAGTAGACTATCTCTTGGACCGCCTCACTCGTAGAAACCTTGGGATCCAGCATCCCCCCGCAGCCGAATGATCTCCGCATTCCGAGCCAAAAGTGCTTAAGAAGGAGCAGTGTTTTCCGGGCACGATAGCCTGAGTCGTTTGGGTGTGTCGGATCTCATTAACTAGCTTTCGCAATTCGGTCAACTTGCCAACTTAGACCCATTGGGTGATGGCGCGATTCTCGGGGAGCCGGGGAGGGAGGGGGTGGCGAGCTATGCTTTTTGTGGCTGGATCCGGTAGCGGCGTGGGTGAGACTCCTGAGCCACTTTGCGGCTGAGCCAAGTATCCGCCATAAATTGAAATTTGCCACCTTTGTGTGGCTGGTGGGATGATTTGCGGCGAGGTCAGTGTTTGGCCCCCGATGTAAATTGTTTCGGGTTTCTTATATGGTGGAGGGCCGCCGGGGCTTCGACCAGAGTACTCGCGCGTCTTTGCCAAGAATACCTCCGCCAGCCGGTGGCTCAATGATTTCCAAGTAAAGGTGGTCTGTGATGACATCAACAACCAGTAGGGTGGCGATAGAGCGATGAGTATTCACAATACCTCTATTGACAACCTCTCATATTCCCACTATCTCAATTCCACGATGCCTCAAGGGAAGAGCCTATCTATGCAAATGAGAGGAGCTATTATTGGGATGAGAGAAGAAGCTGGTATGTCTTGCGGGGCTATTGAAGAAATGCTTGGAGGAACTGTCTCGGTTGAAGCAATAAAAAGTATTTGCTTATGCACAAAGGTGATTTTTGTAACGCGTCCCCTAGTGTTGTAAGAACACTAGTTAGGGAGCGCTGCGGTGTGGGTTAACGATAGCTATACTCAGATCCCAAAGATCGGGACTTCAGGTGAGGTATAGCTAACAGAGGCTTCGATAGAGTGTTGAGCGGTAGGTAACAATTACTATATCGCCAACTTGCTAAAGTCCCGGACTTGCAAGCTGCTGGGGAATTGCGAACTGAACTGAAGTAACTGCTCAACTAAGTATATTTGAACTATCTCAGTCGATGTCTGCTCCTCTAAGTCCTTGAGGATCGCAGTCTTTAAATACTTTAACGGCTATCCAGTATCCTTATAACAAAATCAAATAACAAGGCATCAATCGATGCCTTAAACAATTAACATAAAACAAATACCTCACCAGGCCCGTTAGCCTGGTCCTTTGCCTTAACAATCTGTAGGCCTTAAAACAATCTGTAGGCCTTAAAACAATAGTAACCTATAACGGTTACAATTTTAATTCTTACAAGAATTTTAGTAACATGAATTGACCTGTAAACACAGACTAGGGCAGGAAACACAGCAAGCTTTATAGCTTTTCTTGATTGTCTTGCCAATAAGGAAAGATTAGAGCCCGCTGTTCCGCAAAAAATCGTAAAATGTTCTGCAGAATCCAACGCACTCCGCGAGTTAGCACTTTGGGACCCAATGCACTGGCAACAAACCTATCCCGAGATTGCCAAGGAGGCCGGAGTCAATATATCACATTCTTATAGTTATAAGATCATGAAAGAGCACCATAATTTGGGGCGTTTTGATCCTCACCGCAAACCAAAGTTGGATCAACGTGACTGGGCTGGCCCTTTACAGCTTGCAGATTGGGCCTTGGAAATTCTAGTAGAGGCATTTGCATTTACAGATGAATCATGGATTGAGATCAGTGGGACACGTGGACATCAGAAGATTACAAGTCCACGTGGTTCGAACCCCTACGATTTTGTGGTTCCATTTGACAAGCCGCTTTTTACCTTAATGGTCCTGGCATGCGTATCTGTAGGACACAAAGGTTCATTGTATATATGGGAAAAGAAAACGAAGAAGGAGCGGAAGGAAAATGAGGAAGAGTTAAAGGCAGAAAATGAAGCGAAGCTTCAGCGAGTTCAAGAAAAGCAGAAACAGGCAACGGAGCCAGGAACAGAAGAGTTTCTGTTTCTAGAAGAAAAGATTAAACGAATAAGAGATTACAACGCACAACGCAAGCCTGGGGAGTCACGAAAGAGGTGCTGAATTCCTAAGTGGGAGTTTAAAGAGAAGATTGTGGAGTGAAGTGTTGGAGAAGGGTTTGATTGGTTCATGTACTGGAAAGAAGTTTTAAATCCATTAGTTTACCCATTCCTAAAAGCGCCGAGCAAGAAACGCCAAACACGTATTTGGTTAATCGAAGATAATGCGGGTAATCATACCCAGGCCGCTCGACTTGATGATGAGGAAGCCAAAGCTCGCGGGATACATCAAATACCTCATAAAGACTCACCGATATACGGTCTACCGGTATGGCCGGCGAACTCACCTGATATCAATAAAATTGAGCCACTTTGGTGCGTACTTAAAGACCATATTGCTAAACACCCCAGACTATTGGGACAAGGACGGAAAGAGGTGGAGAAATATAAAGACATTATAAGACAAGAATGGCTTGCTATTCCACAAGATGTTATTGACAAATACTGTCGAAACTTTCATCTAAATTTACGTCGCTTGAAGGAAAATGGAGGAAAAAATAATTTTAATGCCTGAAGTCTTTTCTTACTCCATCAAAACTCTTTTGTCATTTTCATTTGGTTCAAGTTCTTGGAGTTTGTGTGGGCGTTGGTGGCGCACCTGGTGTTTTTTTGATTATCACGAATCTGACTACACATCTGGTTCAAACCACAGGTTATTGAAGTCCTGTAGTGCTTGATAAACCTCAAAAGCGCCGAGCCACCGGCTGGCGGAGGTATTCTTGGCAAAGACGCGCGAGTATGGTAACGGTGGTTATTTTGGACGTGGTTTCCTTTGTTCTGGTCGACCGCTCGGTTTAGGCTACGCAGGTGCTACTTTCCAGATGTACTCGTCCCTATACTGTACCGTACTATTTTTTGGGTGACAAAATTAGACAAACCGCGCACTGAGTTGTGTGGCAACACAACAAGTCCTTATTGCCCCTCGTTTTCAACCCCACATAAAAAAATTAAATCGAATTGACGATAGAATACACCAAATGTTGGTTTCTTGCGTGGCTTTGAATTTTTTGGGCTTTTTGTTATTATGATGGTGGTAAGGTTGGGTTGGTCGGGGGGAGGATTGTTGCGGGCGAAGGTTTTCTTGCTGCATGATGCGCGGTTGACTTTATCGAAAAAAAAAACAAAAAAAAACAATGCGATAGGAATAGGGAGGTGTTTGTGACCAAGACCTGAGCAGAATGGCGGTATGCAATAGCGGTTCTGTTCACAACGTTCAACCCACTACTTGTAGTGTTCGAGTTACCCTCGTAGTTGTAAGCAACTGCAGTTGGATCTAGCTGCAGGAATTTGAAATTTTTGTGCGCGGGCGCCTACTCGAGTAGATGGGAAAATCAGTCTAGGGTGGGGTAGGGGGATGCGGTATCTACCGATCAGGTGAAAGTTTAGGAAGTTTCTGACAGGTCAAGAGTGACAAACTTGTGCGGGGTTAGCTGAACTGCAGCATTTCACTCGGGCTATTGCTCCCTCCGAGGAAAGAGTAACCTTCAGGTTCCGTAACTCATCTGATTCCTCTTTATTTCTCACTTTGACGGAATTTATCTTTACAATCATCAAGGGACACTGTCAATTCGCAACTTCTCCTAATTCGCGACTCAACCGATATGGGCAATTCTGCGTCAAGCACCTCCTCTGAGGACTATTCCTCACCGCAACGGTATACTACGGGAATGTTGTTGTATAGTAAATTGGCGTTTCTAATTATTGGTGCTAGTAGCTGCGGTTCTAGCTCTACATCCAACAGCAACAATAAAGGCAATTTTAGCGGCAACTCCGGCTCCAATAACGTCTACGGAAACAACAATACTGTTCTCTATGGCGGTGATACGGACCCGTACCGTTACTTTGACGAAATCATGCAATGCCTATACACCTCTAGATACAAATCGCACCGAGAGCGAGTTCGCGAGCCAGTCGAAGGAACATGCACCTGGGTTACCGAACATCCAAAGTATCAGGATTGGACCGAGAAGGAAAAATCAAGCCTCCTCTGGCTATCGGCGGACCCGGGCTGCGGGAAATCCGTGATGGCCTCATTCCTCGTGGGTCATCTGAAAAAGCAAGCTAATGCGATTGTTTGCTACTTCTTCTTTAAGGACGACAACAACGAGCAGAAGAGCGCAACGTTTGCCCTCTGCGCGATATTGCATCAACTATTTTTGCAGGAAAACGATCTTTTCAAATATGCTGAGGAAGCATATAGGACTACGAAGGGGAAATTTGCGGAGGAAGTGGATACGTTGTGGGATATCTTGGTTAAGGCAGTGGCTAAGGGCGAGTGTAGGGATGTGGTCGTTGTAGTGGATGCCTTGGATGAGTGCGAAGAAGATACCCTCACTCCACTTATCCGTCGCATAACCCGTCTCCCTGCATCGCAAATTTCCGATATACCGTTGAAGTTCCTAGTTACCAGCCGTCCGTACCACAATATCGAGAGAGAACTTAGCTCAGAAACAACAACCATTCGGCTAAAAGGGGAGTGCGAGATCAAGGCTATTACTACGGATGTTACTCGCGTCATAGATGAAGGAATTAAGAGCCTAGAGTCATACTGGGGGCGGCCAGGGGAGCTGGGGCATTTGCGAGACCTCTTGGAATCTTCGGCCGATCGGACATTTCTCTGGGTTTCCCTTGTTCTCGAGATTTTGAAAGATAGTGGAAATGGTTTGTTGGAGGAGTTTACCAACATTATCTCAACTGCACCGCACGATCTGGCGAAGTTATACACCAAGATTCTTGATAGAAACCCGTGCCCCGGCGAAGCCCGACGTATTCTGAACATAGTGGTGGCGGCGGCGAGACCTCTCACGCTCCGAGAAATGAGCATCGCGTTCAGGATCAGGCGGGAGCACAACACAATTAAGGACCTTGGAGATCTTCCTAGTGGATTCGAAAAGACAGTGAAAAATTTGTGTGGGCTCTTTGTGCGGGTTATTGATTCGAAGATCTACCTGGTTCACCAAACTGCGAGGGAGTTTCTGATTAAGGGATCTTTAGCTGGTCAAGGAAATTGGCAGTTCACATTCTGTCCCAAGGATTCTCACTTCATGATGGCTGACATTTGTATTTCTTATCTTTCACGAGAGGAGTTTGTGGGCAGCCCATTAGCTATAGACATTGACGGCAAGGTTTCAGCGACGGCGGTTAATTATTATCTCCAGAAACACTCCTTTCTCGATTACGCGGCTCGATGCTGGGCAGATCACTTTAGAGATTCGCACGATCAGGAGATGAAGTTATTCGAGTTTACACAGCAAATTTGTGGGGACGGACCTAAACACAATCTAACATGGTTTCAGGTATACTGGTTCAACACACGGCCGGGGAAGATATTCCCCAAAGACTTCACACACTTGATGATAGCATCTATGCTTGACCAAGGGGCGGTAGTCGATCGACTATTGGAGGAGGAGCAAGGAGATCCCAATGCTCGATCCGAAATATATGGCAGCGCATTAAATATAGCGGCGGTTGACGAGAACGAGGGTATGACAACAAGGCTGCTAGGGAAGAACGTCAATGCGTACCTCGGTGGGAAGGAGTATAACATCTCTCAGGTGAAGAGACCTCCTAGTTTGTCGTGGCTCGTGGCTGGTGCCGGACTGACAATAAATGAACTTTGCATTACAGATGGTATGTGAATTTTCAGTTCCCAGCGGGAGCTAGAGCTGATTCCTAACGTGATTTGCGTTACAGCATGTAAGCAGAAGTCACGGATCATACCTCCTGCAGGCTATCGCGCTACTGACACCATCGTCTTGGGAGCAATAGAGAGTGAGTAAAGTGTTTTCGGAATGTTGTGAAACCATCCGGGCTAACACTGGATTTGCTCATGGACGTAGAACGTAAGATGGCGTGGCCAAAAACTGAGAAGAAGCAAAGCAGGATTGCTAATTTTTAGGGAGATACAGGAGGTAGGCAACTCCCGAGTGAGTGCAGATGGAAAAGGCGAAAACTGAGTGCCGAGCTGGGGAGTCCTATAGCTTGTACGTAATCGGATCTGGTGAATTGAGGCTGCGGGGCAACTACTGATGTTCGTCTCACTGCGGATTGCAGGAGGTGAGTGAATTTGATTAACAACGGCGTTGGGTCGAGGCAATCGCTGACCACTAGCTCGCCGAGTGCTGTAGGAGGCAAGTCAACAGGATAGGCCAAGGTTCTGAGACAAGGCAATTGCTGACCGCTGGCTTGCCAAAAGTTGTAGATTGTAAGGAAAGAGGATCAACTACGGTTCGGGGGCGGAGAAATTGCTGACGCCTGGCTCGCCGGGGTTTGTAGGGGGTAGGCGGACAGGACCAACCATGTTTCTAGATAGAGGCACTTGCTGACCCCTCGCTCGCCGAGTGTTGTAGTCGGTAAGCGAACAAGATCAACTGCTGTTCTTGAAAGAGGCAACTGCTGATTTCTGGGTTGCTGAGTGATGCAGAGTGTATGTGGGCACGATCGACCACAGTTCTGGCACGCGACAATGGCTAACATTTGTCTCGCTGAGTTATATAGTTGGTAAGTGAACTGGATCAATCGCGGTTCTGGGGCGAGGCAATTTCTAACCCCCAGCTCGCGGAGCGTTATAGATGGTAAGTGAATAGGACCAACCACAGTTCTGCGAAGAGGCAATTGCTGACCTGTGACTCACTGAGTGTTGTAGTGGGTAAGTGAGCAAGATCAACCGTGGTTCTGGCAGAAGGTAACTGCTGACCTCTGAGTTGCTGGGTGTTGTAGAAGGTAAGTGAGCAGGAGCAACCTCAGTTGTGTGACGAAGCAATTGCTGACCTGTGGCTCGCTGAGTGCTGTAGCGGGTAAGTGAACAGGACCAAACTCAGTTCTGGGATGAGGCAATTGTTGACTTCTGGCTCGGTGAGTGTTGTAGCGGGTAAGTGAACTGGGTCAGACATGTTTCTGGGTAGAGGCACTAGCTGACCTCGCTCGCGGAGTGTTGTAGGTGGTAAGTAAGCAGAGTAAATAACGGTTCTTTGACAAGGAAATTGCTGACCTCTGGGTCACTGGATGTTGTAGGTGGTAAGAAAACATAACCAACCACGGTTCTGCTACTAGGCAAATTCTGACAATAGGCTCGCTGAGTTTTGTAGATAGTAAGTGAACAGGATTAACCACGGTTTTGGCACGTGGTAATTGCTGACCTCTGGGTCGCTGGATGTTGTAGAAGGTAAGTGAACAGCACCAACCGGGGTTCTGGGACGAGGCAATTGCTGACCTCTGGCTCGCTGATTGTTGTAGAGGGTGGGTGAACAGGATAAACCCCGGTTCTGGGGCGAGGCAATTGCTGACCTCTGGCGCGGTGAGTGTTGTAGGGGGTAAGTGAACAGGACCAACCGCGTTTCTGGCACGAGGTAATTGCTGACCTCTCGGTCACTGGGTGTTGTAGATGGTAAGTGAACAGGATCAACCACGGTTCTGGGGCGGGGCAATTGCTGACCTCCGGTTCGGTGAGTGTTGTAGGGGGTAAGTCAACAGGACCAACCGCGTTTCTAGCACAAGGTAATTGCTGACCTCTCGGTCACTGGGTGTTGTAGATGGTAAGTGAACAGGATCAACCACGGTTCTGGGGCGGGGCAATTGCTGACCTCCGGTTCGGTGAGTGTTGTAGCGGGTAAGTCAACAGGACCAACCGCGTTTCTAGCACAAGGTAATTGCTGACCTCCGGCTCTCTGATTGTTGTAGCGGGTCAGTGCACAGGATCAACCACGGTTCTGGGGCGAGGCAATTGCTGACCTCTGGCTCGCTGATTGTTGTAGGCGGTAAGTGAACCGAATCAACGAGACTTCTAGGGTGAGGTAATTGCTGACCTCTGGCTCGCTGAGCGTTGTAGGCGGTAAGTGAAGAGGATCAACCAGGGTTCTGGCACGTGGTAATTACTAACCTCTGGGTCACTGGATGTTGTAGAAGGTAAGTGAACACGATCCGCCACGGTTCTGGGGCGAGGCAATTGCTGATATCTAGCTCGCTGTGTTTTACAGCTAGTAAGTGAGCAGGATCAACCACAGTTCTTCGATGAGCCAATTGCTGACCTCTGGCTCGCTGAGCGTTGTAGAAGGTAAGCGAACAGGATCAACCACGGTTCTAGGATAAGGGAAATGCTGACCTCTGGCTCGCTGAGTGTTACAGGAGGTAAGTAAACATGATTCGCCACGGTTCCGCGACTAGGTAATTGCTGACCTCTGGTTCGCTGAGTCTTGTAGCAGGTAAGTGAACATGACCATCCGCGGTTCTGGGACGAGATAGTTGCTGACCTCTGGCTCGCTGAGTGCTATAGCTAGTAAGCGAACAGATCAACCCCTGGTCTAGGATGAGCCAATTACTGACCTGCGGCTCGTTGCGTGTTGCAGGAGGTATGCGAACTGCACCAACCATCGTTCTGCGACGAGGCTATTGCTGACCCCCAGCTCGCTGAGTGTTGTAGGAAGTAAGTGAACGAGATCAACCGCAATTCTGGGGCGAGGCAATTTCTCATCTTTGGCTCGCGGAGCGTTCTAGCTGGTAAGTAAACCGGACCAATCATAGCTCTGGGGCGAGGCAATTGCTGACCTCTGGCTTGGTGAGCGTTCTAGGACGTAAGTGAACCGGATCAACCATAGTTCCATGATAAGCCAATTACTAAGCTCTACCTCGCTGAATGTTGTAGCAGGTAAATGAACAGGATCAACTACGGTTATCGGATGAGGCAATTGTTGACCACTGGCTAACTAGATGTTGTAGGCGGTAAGTGAACAGGATCAACCGCGTTTCTGGGGTGAGGCAATTGATGACCTCCGGCTCGCCGAGTGCTGTAGGAGGTAAGTGAATGGGACTAACCACAGCTCTATGATGAGGCAATTACTGACATCTGGCTCGGTCGAGGTTGTAGGCTGTAAGTGGGCAGGATCAACTACCGTTCCGGGGCGAAGCAACTACTAATATCTGGCTCTTTGCGTCCTTCAGGCTGTAATCCATTTGCATTCCTTTGTTGTGTACTCCTATCTTACTAATGTATCTCCTCCATCGTTACAGGCTGTATGTAAACAACAACCCTTAACACTCTCCATTATCTCGATTCCGGACTAACCTGACGCTTGCTTTCCACAACAGAAGGTGAGCGCTTGGAATCTCCATATCATATCTCTTCGGCCTGCTAACCAAATACTCCTTGCCCTCCTAGTTTGTAAGAAAAACTCTATCCCCCTTCCGCTAGCTATCACTGATACTTGGCATTGTGTCACAGCTCGTCAGTAAAACTCATCTTCTCTCATTCTACTTAATCCACTAATAAACAGCACTCTCAACCCTTTGTCCCAGTTAGAAAGTAAGCGATATAACCGCTTACTACTCACTTCACCTGTGTAGGATCTCTGTTAATCTTCCTTTTAGCGTGTGAGTCGCCCTGGTTTACTATCCTTACCACCCCTTTAGATCATGTCTAACTCCACTGTAGTTTTCTATCCACGACACACCAGACCCACACGCTGTGCCCAACCCGGGTGTTGCCTCAAGTGCCATTCTGGAGAGTGGTGAGTATTATGTCCTGTCTTTTTTTTTATTGAATACTTGAGTCTCTTACTATCCGTGTTGACAGATTAATCATCTATAATGGATTATTGGTCCGAGTCTCCTTGTTCTTCAAAATTCCCACTTGTTTGTGGCCATGGCGCCTTATTCACGGCCTACGCTTCCTTCTGTTGTTAGTATTTTTCATAGTAAGGGGTGAGCTATTTATCTGAAGATGTAGGGATTCGCGGGAGCCGGGCGCAGGATGCTGGTGATGTTTCCTTTGTAACTTGATTTATTACGTATGCATACTGTCATCTAAAAGGAAAGCTTTGTGCTCTCTGGATCGTCTAACACGGCTGTTACCTTATCCCCATGATATAATATCACACTTTCTTTCTTGCTCACTAATAGCGGACCTGAGACCGCCACCTCCTGTCATAAACGCTCCAACCCGAGAAAGGCCGGTAGAGAAAAAGGGATGGTGGAAGGAGGGTTTACAAAGAAAAACACCTGAATGAGCAAAATCAGAAGTGAGAGAAAAGCTCCAGCGGGACAACATGTATGGGAACAAAAACCGGGGTTCGTTGTCTTGAGTGGTGGCTTGCAGGTGCGCTGCCCAACTTTGCTTTACTGCTTAAGCATTTAATCAGTGTTCACAAGCGGCAGCCCGGTGACTCCGACCAGACTGCACGCCATAGTCCGGCCGTGCCCGGTCGGATTACTGATGCCTGCAGACTTTCAGATACCTGTGGGCATCTCCAGATATCTTCGGGCATCTTCAGACATTTGTGGGTATCTTCCGATATCAGCTACGCAATGGGAAAAATAGTCAAGTTACTAGTTAGATGGTATATGCCGAGGACCTGCCGCCGACAGCGCCTGGCTTCCTGGAAGCCTTGCTGCCTGCGAACGCTGATTTAAACTGTGTTCTCCCCCAGCACGATCAAGACNNACCCAATCATTCTTCATCATATTCCAAAAAATCAAGCAGAGTGAGTCCCTGTTTGGAACGCCACAAGAATCTCGTTTTTCCATCTGGGATAGAACAACTGCGTGTAACCACTTTCAAGCAGCATGGATAATAATGGGAGTAGGAATAATATCAATAGCATCGGTAATAGCGGTAGTCTGTGAAGTAGAATCGAGTGTTTTTTATCATGAGTGAGACAAGTATAATCGGTAGCCCCAAATATCCTCCGGAAAGAGGGTGAAAGAACACAGCCGCTTAGGGGACAGAGTGAAGGCCAAAATTTCCTGACTATACGTGGGAGGTAAAGCTGTACCACAGGGCGCAATTCAGCTATCCAGGTTTCTACCGGTATTGTTTTGCTTGATTCTAATTTCTCTTGTTTACCTTTCAGGTTCAATCACTCTTTACGTTTCTGTTCTCTCAAGTCTAACTTTGACTATGGTTCTTGCCGTGGTGTCGCTGAATTCCCAATTCAACCCCACAATCATACTACCTCCCCGCCGCCCGAGCCACTGTTGTGCACCTACTGTAGAGCATGTCTCAGATCACGAACATTTGTTTAGCCGATATGCCTCATCAGAAATGGTCCCACCGGAACATGTTTGCTCTCCCAGGTAATGGCCTTCAGTGACGTATTACCGCTATCCGTTATGTTACTCCGGTTCACGTTGTTCTTTCTCTGTCCCCTTCTTATAACTCTACAAACAATGAAGTCTAAACAAGAAACTACTTAACCCTGGGACTGTGGTCCAACCTCGAGACATCATGGGTAAGCAAACTAGTTTTCCCAGGTTCTCAAGTTCAGTTCATCTGGCGAGCGAAAACTAATTTCACGAGAGAATGTGTTTTCAGCGGCGATGGGGGAGGAGTGAGGGCAGAAGAGGAAATGGTCCTGTTGAAACGGTCATGTACAGTACTGGATCTTTGCAGGCCTGTACCC
>QLOI01000946.1:60096-73200 GCA_003313605.1 Tuber umbilicatum
GCTCCGCTCTCCGCTCGGACATGCGGTACTCCTGAAGAAGGACTGGTCATAACATGGAGACATATCAACCTTTTGTAAAGTATATATGGCAAGCGTGTCAATGCCGGTCTCAAATATTCACTTCTATTCAGAAGCGAAAAAAGAAAGTGACAAGAGAATGAGCCGGCATAGATATCGTCTAAGAAGGTAGCGAATAACGCTCCCGACGCCTGAGGGACACCCGCGGTACTCTCCAAACACTTCTATGCGATATTTTCCTTTCAGGCAACCTCTGTCCGATGGCTTTCTTCCGGTGGATATCCACATTGCCGAACTGTTTACCCGGAAGAAGAAATGGTAATGCGATAGCGGTAGGGATATCGGCGATAACGATAGTCTGAGCGGAGCACCCAACGAGCGAGGAAGATATCATGGTGTGAGCACGCCGACCAGGATCTACTGACTTCCGACGCGGACGGCGTCTTCACTAGAAGTATTCACACTTTAATGGTCGGATGAACTTGGGGCAGAGATCGAATGAAAAATCAAAGCGGAAGGACCCCTCCTTTCTTCTTTGTCCTCCCCCAACACAATGAGGAGTGGGTACTACGAGGGGCTACCACCGAATCGTTCGGCATGCGATATGCACACGGTTGTAGGGTAGTTAGAATTTTATAGCTTTTTGCTCCACATCTCTCTCTTGTCTTGGCTATTCACGGCATGCCTGATAGTGTGCTTGTTAGCATAAAATATAGTATAGGGTTACACCCTCTTTCAAAAAGTGAATCCCTTTGATCCATAAATTTGTTTACAGGCACCGATCCCGCGCGGAGTTACAAGCACTGCGCGTAGTAAGCGAACACTTATACGCAGCAAGGAGAGCGAACCAGTCATCCCAGTCATCCCAGGTTGCAGCAAGCCGAGGATGCTTTCCCGCTACCCATTATACTTCCGGGGCGGCCCTGTAGCTCGCATTCGAAGATATTACATCAAATCTCCGGCGTCACCTGCCCTTCCGCCAAACCCCCCCCCCAGAACAGGTGGGGCTACAATTCGTAATCCACCCTCACCCTACCCTTAGGGTGGAGAAACCGCCCGGTGGCGAACACTTAATACTTCGAGGAGTTAGGTACAGTACTAGTACAAAAGGGTTCGTCCAATGCCCTTTTTCCACCAAAAATAGCTACCTTTACCACCCTCCTGTAGCGCAATGCTAACGAGAATCTACGAAAACTTGGTGGTGCATTAGCAAACCTGTATATACTATAGGGAATATTATAGAATCCAAAAATATTATAAGATAGCTAGAGAAAAGGTCATCTAGGTATTAGATATTGGTTGCCATTTACCATTTTGCAAGAAACACGATACAAACTTTTAGGTCACTTTCAGACCAGTCGACCTAACTGTGAACAGTGAGGGCGGCATTGATCCCTTGGACCTCTGCCTCTTGGAATCCGACCATATAATGATTCTCTAACTAATGGAGAGATTTGAAGTGTTTTCATATAAGAAATATTGGGAATTTCCCATTTGAAAATGTCCGAATTTGGCGTAAAACCGCGCGAGGGACGAAACCTTTTGCCCCATACTATACCTTCTTTCATAACACGAATAGTGCCGAGTCATAAATTTGTTGTACTGTGCCGGCATCGATCTTATCGGAGCTACTACCGGTAGAGAAAGAGTATTCATACATAAATGTGATAGTAAACAAGCCCTACCGGCCATCCCAAGTTGCAGCAAGTGCATGCTTTCCTACGACCAGTTATACCTCCTGGGCGGCCCTATGGGTCCCACACTTCCAAGGTATCATACCAACCTCGAGCGAAGCCCGCCGCCTTGGTTGTTCTTCCACCAAGGTACAGGAGCAAAGTCCCTGCCAGAACTGGAAGTGCTACCCTGTCGCAAACATCGGAACTTGGAGCTCCCGGACCAGACCGACGGCCTCGATCCCCTTTAACAAAATCTGCCGTTCTATTCACCCTGCTAATTGTATTGCGATACTGAAAGAAGAAAGTAATACCAATGGCTTAATTATTCCTTCATCATTTTGTTAGAAGTGCTAATATCGCGGGGAATCTCCTCGGATATACTATATAATAGACGGGTATCCTAATCGAGTCGAGAACATGAAAAATACCACTTTATTTCAAAATGAAATACCGTAAATCTCCAATAATTTGATCGTGTTTTAGTCGTTCAAGTAGTATTCCAGACCCAAAACCCCTCTTTTGAAACCCCAACCCAGGATCCACAAGAGCCTCTACTGCTTGGTAAAGACACCTTTAGCCTCTTGCACCCATATACTACCGAGTCCCCATTTAAACCTTTCCCTAACGATCCTCTAATACCTGTGGTTTGTCTACCTAATCCTACTGAAAATGCAGCTTGGTACGCTCAAGTTGTGGTTTTCTTTCCTTTATAAAAGCGCAGATATTTAGAAAGGGGCCCCCTCCCATAGACAGATAGGAGGACGGACAGTACAAGGAAAGCATCAGGGCTACGGGCAGAAAGGAAAAACATGGTTATGGCACTGTGGTCAAAAACAGAGGAAAGCTGGAGTTGTTGGGAAGTCCATCGATTGTCCGGGAATTATGCAGAATGTTTCTTCCCCCCGTACCCAACAGTGTCGATAAATGCTATGGAAGAAAGAGGATACCAGAGGTGATGGATGGAAGGATCGGAACGACGCTATGCTTTTCATATCTACTCCTGTCACTGCAACCAATTTAGCAAGTATTACGGATAGGCCTAAGTTTCTCGCTATTCCCCACTATCGCCCCGCCTCATTTCAATGCTGTATCTCATTACGTTGGAAAAATATTGCTTGTTGTTTGGAGGCTTGACGCATGAGCACCTCCCGCGACATAGGCCTCCTGGAGCAAGGGGCCATTACCCGGGATCAAATATTATAGCGCTAGATACCGTTTCCGGTGGTGTATCCTAGAGCGGGAATTGACGGCACAACGCCAGCCGTTTCCAATACGATATGCACCGGTTATTTGAATGTTTTCAAGAGTCAGGGTTTGAACTGTGATGTAGATTTGCGGCTAACAGGATCCCAGCGTGCAATACTGTATTGATATGTCGACTTTCGGTTTTGAAACTTTGCTGATTTTGCCGTTTACCATTACTGTGTCATTGTGGGTACAATGGTGGGCGTGCTATTGGAGCGAGTCCTCAACCTGGTTTCTCCCGGGGGGACCTACTCGAGTACATAGGGAGAGGCTCCGCGGCGCTTTGCGGGTGGCGGAGACCTACGAACTCCGCAAGGGAGGGGGCAGGAGAGGGGTAGGTTTTGCGGCGATGGTACCATACGTTAACCATAATGTTCAGGGGAAGATAGCTGGGGCAAAAGGCAATGTCTCCGGTATTGGTAACGGGAATTGGCTGTCCCACAACGTAGGATATAGGTGAGGGAAGGATAAATTGCCGGGAAAAAAAGAAAAAAAGATAAAAGGGATAAAAAAGAGACCAAACTCTGAATCACACGCCACGAACTCTTCTCCGTCAGTTCCTATGGCACGCTGGTTATCGCGTGAAAAGTGTTTGTGTCTATATCTGGTTTCTGTCTATATCCTGGAAGCTTCCATCCACCGCGACATAATATAATACAATTGCCGGCTGAGTTTTCACAATAAAGCAAGGAAATACAAAGCCAATAACTGGCCGACATGGAACTAACCCATTGGGCATGAGAATTAAAAGGCAAACGGGAGGGGTGTATGTACGGGCAGGGGGGAGTATAGTAAAGTACAATAGACCATGGATATACACAAAATTGACCAAGCAGCATCCAAACAATCTAACAAGAAATGCGAAAAAGAGTAGATTAATATGGGCGAGCCGGGGAGGTAGCGAGATATTCCAAGCGAATTACCCAAAGGTTAACACTAGCGGTTACTAGGCAATCAAGAACTATTTGTGGCGGGGGTGGGATCTGTTTCGTCAAGCTCGATCTCCTACTAGGAAGGCACGTCCAGTGGACGCGCGGGTAGGTATCGGCGGTTGTCCTTGTAGATTAAAACTTGCGGACCCTTTTGGAAGGGGGTTCAGATGACTCGGACGGCTCGGGAGAGTAGGACTCTATTGATTGGAAATCGGCGGCATGCCCACGAATCAAATGTATCCGTTCCCGCAGCAGCTTCACAATTCTCTCATGCCCATTCACAGCAGCCAGCAGGAGTGGTGTTCGGCCAGATCTGGGGTCGGCTATGTTAGGATTGACGTCGTTCCGTTCCAGCAGCATCTTCACGGCCCCCTCATGCCCATTCCCAGCAGCCCACGAGAGTGGTGTTCGGCCATGCTCGGTGTCAGCTGTGTTGGGATTGACATCGTTCCGCTCCAGCAGCATCCTCACGACCCCCTCATGCCCACTCTTGGAAGCCCACAAGAGCGGTGTTCGTCCATACTTGGTGTCAGTTGTATTGGGATTGACGCCGGTCCGTTCCAGCAGCATCCTCACGACCCCCCCATGCCCATTCTCGGCAGCCCACGAGAGCGGTGTTTGGCCATACTCGGTGTCAGCTGTGTTGGGATTGACGTCGTTCCGTTCCAGCAGCATCCTGGCAACCCCCTCATGCCCATTCACAAAAGCCCATAAAAGCGGTGTTCGGCCATAAGCGGTGTCGACTGTGTTGGGATTAATATCGTTCCGTTCCAGTAGCAACCTCACGACCTCCTCACTCCCATTGCTAGTGGCCCACAAGAGTGGTGTTCGGCCAATAAAAGTGTCAGTTGTGTTGAGATTGACGTCGGTCCTTTCCAACAGCATCTCCACAACCCCCCCATACCCATTTCCGGCAGCCCACGAGAGCGGGGTTCGGCCATACAAGGTGTCGGCGGTGTCGGGGTTGACGTCATTCCGTCCTAGCAGTATCCGCACAACCCCCTCGTGCCCCATCCTAGCAGCCCACGTGATTGCTGTGTTGCCATTGAAATCAGTTGCCTGAACGTCCCATTTATTCATCTCCAATAAAGCAGCCATTATCTCCACACACCCAAGGTATGCGGCACCATGGAGCCCGGTAAATCCTGTAGGGTTGTTTCCCCGATCAAAAGGCGCGTCCCAAAGGTCTACCCCACGCAATAATAGCAACTTTGAAGATATGTGTTGATCGTATCCAGTGAGTAGTTTCAGTGCAAGATATTTTACCGTTTCGGTGGTCTCCCGCCTAGTATGTGTACCCCAGTAACAAGAAGCATATTCGACAAAAGGGGCAGTCGGTGGGGCGGAACCAAGACTAGTCGGAAAGTCCCTGATGTGCCGGAAATTGAGGTAGGTCAAACAGACCTCGGCAATCATCGAATGGGGTTTGAAGAATAAGTTGGGATTATGGGAGAGGTACTCTTGCAGAGTATAGTGAATAAGGCGGACTGTAGACGAAGACTTCTCAACAGTGATGAGCCCCGGAGAGCATGCTAGCATTGTTCTTATCGCAGGGATGTTCTCAAAGTTCAAGTCGACAGATCCTAGTTCCACCCCAAGGGCATGACATAACTCGTCGACATGTAATAGCCGCTCCAAATGCAATACCCACATTAAAACCTTCATAGCGAGCTTTGATCTAGCTCCTTGCTGCGCCATTATCCGTGATAAGGTTGCCGCATAAGCATCAACCAGACCCTTCCCTTTGGTCATCTCGTCAAGTTTTTTCCTTCTTTGGTGGAGCGTAATCTCGCCCAATATTGCATCAATGTTTAGAGAAACCAGAAGGAAACTGGGCATCATTGTTAGTAAACAACGGGACAGACTAGTATCAAGAATTTGTCCGAGATTTTCTCTTACATTTCCGAAGTATTCTCCGGAACGACTCTCATAATATCCGCTCGCAATTTTTCGTCCATTGCACTAGGATCAATATCACCGTCCAGCCTCATTCTTAGATAACTCTCGATATCATCCTGGGTAGGACTAACAGGCATCCTAACCGCCTTGTTAAAATATTTCACGATTTCGTCGTCAATATGGGGCCTCCCGGTAAGAAATATTCGCGTATTTGGAGATACCAGGACGATTTCTCGCAGTGACTCGAGGAGCTCCCGTCGACGCTTCGGAACGGATTCGTCTAAAGCGTCGATGCATATAAATACCCGGGGCAGCGACGCAATAGTCTTCTTCAGAATTTCTATCAGATGGGGAAGTCGGAGTCTTCGGCCGCCAAACCCTTTTCTGGCCTCCCGAAAAGCCTCCCGGATATGCTCCGGGATTCCTCCTCTACTAACAAGTTGCTTGAGAATGGCGCCCAACATACTAGTGGTAGACTGTTCCTGATGGGCGAGGTAATCGCAGTAGAGTCCCACGACAGCCGCGTCTTTACCTCCAGACTTATCACACAAGGTGTCAACAACCAGGGAGCTATCGTTTGCTGATCGTTAGTGACATTTGTGTTGTCTTTCTCCAGCCAAGAGGCCTTCCTACCTGAGATATGTCTTCCCCACTCCAGGATGCCCGTAGCAGAACAGCACTTGCTCGACGCAACCATCTTCCGCGCCACTCCATTTTTTAAACTCGTTGGTCTCTAGTATCCAGTTTCCCACGCCATCGAGGCGCTCGGTTCTCACACTTTGGTGCCGTTGCTGTGGTTCAAGTGGGGATAGCCATTGCAGAATCTGACGCCCCTCGGCATCTAGTTCTGGGATGAAGTTGACAATATAGTTCGTCGACGTCGACACGTTGAACGAGTTGATATTACCGGTGACCTGCTGGTGCCCTGACATCTGCGCTAGTCTGTTATCTGTATTCCTGAGGGGGATATAGGGATGGATCGCGAGAATCCAATTTCTCTAACGTTTGTAGCCGATCAGAGAGGGGAATCCCATCGGGCGCTGGCGTTACACAAACATGTGCTTGTCCAATCATTACCCGTACTATATTGACAGGGATCATCCTTTTAGTCATCGTGAAGTGACAGGGATGGATCCGGCGCCCATAACTTTACTATGATATTTAGTCTATTCGAGTTGAGTACTGTGCAGTACCGTACTGTGCTCTACGGTACTAGTATTTGTTTACAGGACTTACGCTGTCAAACTATTACCGTATTATTCGAAGATCTAATATTTACGGAAGAACTATGTTATCGCGTGCGCGATCAATCCGATAAAATGAGCGGATCTTATCTGATACGTGCGGGCTGGGCCACTCTGTGCGCGAGCTGAGAACACTACGACTGCCAGCCACCTACACGCTTAGGAGCTTGGCCAACCTCCTCGCCCGGCATCAGTCGGGCATCCCTGGGGAGCCGGGCGGTATGCAAGCAAGTGAGAAAATAAAAAAAGCGGCTTCGCCGCAACCTACTATAACGCTTTTAAAAAGCATACGAAAAGAGGCCCCTAGGTCTTAAAGGGGGCAGCTAGTAATCATCAATACTGTAGTTTTAGTGAAGTTGGCCCCCTCCCTCTTTTTGCCATTATAAGGCGGGCAGTTTAAGCTTATACACTCCAGGTTGTAGTAGTCCAGTCGATGTCGGAACTTGTTTTTATCATCCTATTAATCTAAACCAATGCCCGGGCTAACCGAGTTTCTAGACAACGTTCTCACTCCCAGTGCTTGAAAATCTGTAGGCACTTGTAAGGGAAACGGAAAAAAGGTGCAATATTCCCCCCTCCCTCACCGACTTTTTTTTACAGGTGGACTTTTATTGATCCTAATAAACAAAAGTCGTCATGAATTACGCTATGAGATATTTGGCACCGTATGATGCGATCTTCTACAGTGATATTGTTGAGCGCCGAAAACCAACTCCCCATGCCAAGCCAAGTTCGGGAACGAGAGGGAAGTTGAGGAAGCCGGGTCAAGGTTCGGTGGATAAATTAGCTAACTTTGGGACCCCAGCTCAAACTGCAGCTCAACCCCGGACTAACCCAATGTCATGGAAAAACATCCCCTGGACCGGTTGTGTCCGTAGACGGGTTGTAAAGAAATAATCCCCAATGAGATAGATGGTATCGCCGCTATTGGCCTGCAGTCCAACCCGCCGGAAATCATAGGATGCTGCTCGGGATGCTCGCTATCGTTGCTCTTTGTCGTCTTTGTTCACCGTTGCCCGTTCATACATCCTCACCCGTTTATATCGCTGCCGTTCCCGTTACCGCTATCACCTTTTCTTCGTCGTCTTTCACCACCGCCCTCGTGGTGGCTCTTTTGCCACCGCTTTCCGTCGCCGCTCTTTGTTATCGCTTTCCGTCGTGGCTCCCTGCCGTCCCTATTCGTCATTGATACGGGGGGGTCGTGGGCACGGAAGGTTACCGATCGTAGGCGGGAGAGTCCCTTATGGGGGAGTGCGATGTGCGGAGCCTAGGAAGATGGAAAAGTTCATTGATGAGTTTGTCTTTTCGTTTGTTAGCATGAGATTCTAAAAGTGAAACAAAATGGATATGTGTGGTGATCGTTGGAAGACTACAAGGATGGTTTAGTTTTCGGATATATATACCTACCTTTTCCATTAAAGTGTTGTGAGGGAGTGCCATCGCATTGGGAGGCTAGAGTTGTTAAAATCGGAGAGTCACCCTCCGCTTTAGTCTAGCAAGCAGAGTTTTTCGAGTAGCTTAGTCATCGCCGTTTCAATCACATACTATCACTCGTTTCGGCCGTCGAAAGGTCAAATATTTTTATAACTATCATACATAGGAGATTTTGCTCCTGACCCACCCATACCTCCCAGGCCCAAGGTCGGGGTTTACTCGAGGCCAGTCAGAGCTCTGAGGAGTGAAGAGCACAGGGTGCGGTATGGTATGGGGTGGTATATAGTCCTAGCGTATGCTCTTTGAGTCCTCGAGGGAGCTGGAAAGACTTAGGGGCTGTTCGGCTCGCGCAGTTAATGAATTGAAAATGCGTTTTGGGGGCAAAACACGTTTTCAATTCACGAGGTGTTTGGCTCCTCAGTAATTCAAAATGCATTTTACAAAACGTGTTTTCCAAAACACATTTCCAGAAATTAAAAAACAATTAAGACAATTCCCTATAATATGTTTACTGAATTATTCTAACACATAGTATCTAGTGAGTTATTTTTTGAGATAGAGCTGATAATATACAAAGATTTTTTAATACATTGGAAGAAAAATGTAAGAATAATTTTATCAATACAGGAAGAAATTCAAGTACTACTTAAACATATTAATCTAATGGTAAGGATGATTTTCACAATCTCAAAAGGAGTCAGTCCCGCATTCCCAACAAAAAAGAAAATCAACAACAGTTGAAAAGAGACAGGAGGCTCAAAAGATAACTGAGTTTGCTGAATGAATAAGAACTGAGCTTTCTGAGTTAATTGCTGAAACTAGAGCAAATAAACGTTTACGTCAAGATGTTCAGGCAGATCATACTATAACTCCTGCTCCTTCACCTATTCCTTCAACTGTTCCAGAAGACAAGTTCAAGGAATACCGTATTGCTCTTGCTATTTTAATGGATATGTACAAGGATCAAATTATTACAAAGAAGGCAGTCAAGGAGGCAATTACAATATTGGAGAATAATCCAATTCAATGTATTACATTTGCTATGATCACAGAAGATTTGAGACTTGATTGGATTGAAGATGCAATTAAATCTCAAAGGACATGTAATTAATATTTTTAGAATTTGTATGTTTATTAATAACCTGTTTTAAAAGATAAATTTTCTATATAACAAGATACTAGGAGTTATAAATTACATATATTAACATATGTTCTTGGTAAATTAATTTTTACAAAACCTGTTTTACAAACGATGAATTTTAAAACTGTTTGGCTGATCTGTGTTTTCAAAATGTAAATTGAAAACGTGTTTTGCAAAACATGATTCCAATTCATGAACTGCGTGAGCCGAACAGCCCCTTACTTGCTTTGGAGCTGACCTGTGATCCCCAGCCCAACAGCACCGAACTCGTGGCAATGTTGAGGCCCTGCAAGAACCATTCTCCCGAATTTTTAGCTATGGCGGTGATAACTGTTGGCTTGGTTTTTCTCTTCTTTCTTGTTCTCTTGTTTTCTCCAATCCCGCCATGCTTGCTACTCAACTGCCACCATAAGAAAATGAGAAACGGGGGTGTCTCTCCACCACAGGGCCATCCAAATTGGAATTTTCAAGACTTCGCCTATTGTTCCGCAGGAGCAGTGGAGCACGACGCCCGCCCTGCGCCAAGAGAATTGCCCAGAAAGGCTTTCCGTACGGGAAAGATACATCACAATGGACCCCTTTTATCTGAGATGTCGGCATCCTATATAAGACTAAAACCGCCACTGCCCATAGATCTGGAAAATAAAAAACTTTAGAAACGCAAAACTTATAAATTTCCTTCAACTATCAGATTTTTATAAGCGGGAAGCTACATTATTATCGTTTGTAGAGCGCCCTGACGAAGGCCACCCCCACTTACCCATTTTACCGCAACCGTGTGACAACGTCATATCCACCTTAATAGATTATATGCCTCCTCCAGGCACCAAGCGGTGGTACAGACTCGGCGATACTTAAATTTCAGCTGAACTAGAAGCACCTTGTGTTTGTAGTTTGCCTACAACATAGGAATTTTCGAAGCAAGAAACATTTTCCATGGGCGCCCGTACAAACCCCGAGGCAGAGTACGAATATTTTGACACCTTGAGCTTCTCCTACCTAAAATAAGAAATTCACCGCTCTATCCCAAGATGAAATATTGTACAACTTCAAATAATTAGACGGTGTTCTATGCTGTTCAAGTAGTACCGTATTCCACACCGAAAATCCCTTTTGAAACATCAGTCATTGTCCACAAAAACCTTAATTACTTGGAAAAACCTCTACTTTATCCTCGTTTGTTTTATCTCATAGATTTTTTCATATTTTTTTGCGGAACTTGAGGCCGCCTCACCCTAACTTCTATATGAGTATGGTGGACACTCTGGAACGCACGGGCCATATACCCTGAAACATGAAAACTTTCCTTCACCCCATATAACCCGAGGTTCAATAGCGATCACAGCCCATCACTCGTCTCCCAATTGGCAATTGTGTTGAAAAGCACCGCACTCTTGTGACCGTCGCGGTATACGTATGCGCTGGTGAGGACGCGCAAGCGTCAAAAAGTTTTCTGTTTTCTTTTTTCTCTTGGCCGCGATCCTTTTACCTTTTCTACCTTTACTCTCATGTTCTTCCCTTCCCCTTCTTTCTTCTCTCTTCTCATATATGACGAGACATACAATAAAAATCATAGTCTCCTATTGCCACTTAACACAACCTCAGTACGTTCACTTGTGCTGTTCCGCTCCACTGCTTGAAACCCTCTTCACCGATCATTACCTCAGCACCCATTATTTTCGGCAAATTGGTTTGGAATAAATGTAGGCAGAGTACGATATGACCCAACACCATACGGTAAAGCAACCTATCGTAAACTTGTGATACGATACCGTACACAATTAGCTGGGCCGGTGCGTAGAAAAGTCCCTTAGATGCCAATGGAGATGCAGGAGGAAGGGTTTACAAGCACTATTTGGGTGAAAAGAAGTACCAAATTTTGTTTGTTAAATAATATTATACAACTGAAGCACGGTATCCCAAAGAAGCGCCTTATGTGTCCAACTTGTTTTTCAATCAGTAGCATTTCCCTGCACACAATTCTCCGAATATGGTACACGCGCACCATCTCTGAGTCTTTTAAGAATCCCGTAACCGCCCTTTCTGTCGGGCTTCTGATATAGAGAGAAAAGCTCCGTAGTGTTGTCTAGGTAGCGGAGATCTACGAAACCCAAGAGGGAGGGGGACCAGCGGGGCGGAAGAGGCTCAGCGGGAAAGGTCCCATAGGTTAACTGTGATGTTTCAAAGGAGATAGTGGGGGCGGGAAGCTATGGTGTCTTTAGCGCTTACGAGAATAAAGGGTTTCCGTAAGTGTAGCATAAGGGTGAGAGAAGGGTGGGCAGCAGAAGAAAAATATATTCTCCCGAGAAAAATAATAAAATACTGACCAAACTCCGTGAATCACCCGCCATGAAATCTCCTCTGTCAGTTCTTACGGTGCGCCCGCTATCATGTGTACTGTATTTGTTCTATATCTAATTAATGCCTATATCCAGGGCGCTTCGATCTGCCGGTCATATAATATAGTAATACAACTACGGCCATAACTGCGACAAGAGTTATGTTGCGAAACAGGTAAATAAAAAGCCAACGGCGGACATGGAATTAAGTGACCCAATGGGCATGAGAAGTAAAAGGCAAAACAAAGGGATGTTGGTTATATAGGCAGGGGGAAGGATAGTAAAGCAAAGTGGACCATGGATATATAAAAAATTGACCAAACAGCATCCAAGCGATTCTAAAAGAAATGGTGCGAATCAATCTGGGGGAACCAACAAGGCAGCGAGAGATCCCAAGCGAATGACCCAAAACCCGACACCAGTAGTAACTCGTCGGCCAAGGACTATTCGTAGTAGGCTTGCGGGTCACTTCGTCAAGTTCATTCCCCTACTGAGGTGGTCATCCAGTAGATGGAGGGGTAAGCACTGACTTTATCCTTGTATATTAAAACCTGCGGGCCCTTTTGGAAGAGGGATCGGATAGGTCGGACGGCTTGCGAGCGAAAAGTCCTGCTGGTGGGGGGCTTGCGGCATATCCGGGATTCGGGTATATCCGTTCATGCAGCAGCTTTGCAATTTCGTCATGCCCATTCCCCAAAGCCCACAAGTACGGTGTTTGGCAATTCCAGATCTCCGCTGTGTTGGGGTTGACGTCGCTCCGTTCTAGCAACGTCCTCACGACCCGCTCATGCCCTTTCTCGGCAGCGTACGAGAGTGGTGTTCGCCCATACCGGTCGGCCGTATCGGGATTGAGGCCGCTCCGCTCCAGTAGCAACCTCACCACCCCCTCATGCCCTTTGTTAGCAGCCCACGAGAGCGGTGTTAGGCGATACTCGGGATCGGCTGTGTTGGGATTGACATCGTTCCGTTCTAGCAGCAACCTCACCACCCCCTCATGCCCTTTGTTAGCAGCCCACGAGAGCGGTGTCAGGCGATACTCGGAATCGGCTGTGTTGGGGTTGACGTCTTTCCGTTCTAGCAGCATTCTCACGACCCACTCGTGTCCTTTCACAGCAGCCCATAAGAGCGGTGTTCGTCCATAACGGTCAACCGTGTCGGGATTGAGGTCGCTCCGTT
>QLOI01000947.1:0-28800 GCA_003313605.1 Tuber umbilicatum
ACCTCCACCTCCACCAGCTCCACCACCGCGCCGTTTCTCTAACCCCCCGCCACTCAGAATATCGCGTACTGACAACGCAGGAGAAGACAACTCCCCGTTTCGGGATACCGCCACGGCATTGACGTTGGTAGGTGTGTAAGAAGAAATGCTCAAAAAACCAATTAACACGATAGACGGTGAAACCTTCATTATGTTCGACTCCAGTTGGTCAAAGAGATTGGGTGAGGAAGTAGGTTCGTCCCGTAAGGAATTGTGATGGAGATGACCCGAAAATAATACAAGGGAGATGGGGAATTCAACGCTTTTTGTATTGCGCGCCCTGGATTATGTGCATCCGTTGGTTGCGCGGATGCCAGTCGAATCACATCCCCCTGTCGACGGTGGTCATCGATGACCTGGGACCATGATCACGTGGGAGCTGTGATTGTCGCGCTTTCCTGCCCCCTTGATCCACGGTACCGGTACAGGTGTACTCGAGTAGACAAGTGCGGTAGAGCCGCGCCTCAAAGTTCCTGCACACTTCCAGGCACTGCAAGCCCGACTGTGCCTTGGATTGGCGTGACACAAAGACACAATAATCAACTTGCAATAATGAAGTCAAACCGAAGGTTTTCAAAATATCGGGCAAACTCGTATTCCCCCACCCGTGACCAGGAAAATCCGTAGCCCAACCATCACGAAACGCGACAAGGGAAATGGGCTATGCAACGACTCAACCTCCCCACTACCTTCTACTGGTTAACTTGAATGAATGCACCTTTAGCTGATTGGAGAGACCTGTCGCACTCTAAATCAAGAACAAGATAGAGCTATGGGAGAAAATAGAAATACATAGTGCTTTAAGTCGAACGCTCCATGATTGATAAGTATTCTAGAAGGGATTTTGTAATACCTGATAATTATAAGTTATTTCCATCTCCTAATCGAGGGTCATAACGTAGCTGTTGATAAATAATACTGTTAAGGACGATAGCTAATTCTCCTCCCTACAATCCATAACAAATATCCTGCATGATATCCAACTTATAGTAAGTATAAATCTGAGATCAAGATAAACAATAAGCAGGATGAACATTAACAAAGTTTTCTTATCAGCTGTGTCTCAGACGCTGACAGGGGCGGCGCAACACCTTCAACAGCCTCAGCAGTTCAGGAAATATCATTGTTGCCAAGAGTGACCTGATCTCGTAAGTCTGCCCACCGACCCGAACCCTCACTAAGTCATTCAGCCCAGTTTGAAAGAAGAAAGCGTTTATGCGAGAGGTTCGAGCTGAACGGCCTTGGCGCATATAACGCCTTTTTTGCATACTAATCCTACTCATAAACTCGATACTTGTGACTCGAGGAAGGCTCTTTCGACACCGGTGTTTATGCTTTCGATTCAGAAGATAGGGAGGAATTGTGTAGTGTTACGATAAGCCCTTTTATCCGGTGGTCCCGCCAGGCTCCCCGAAGGACCCACTAATCATGTCTCATCATCTCCAGTCCCCCGCCCCTCCGGATTCTTATTCGGCCTCCATATCGCTTTCACTCACTCCTGGACTGTTTGTTCATCGTGGAGCTTTCTTCCTCTTCCACCCCGGGATTCACCTCTGTATATTCTCACTCCGTATTAATCCCCTTTCTACAGGAATTTCCCTCAACGAATCGTTCAAAGAAACAGAAATGAAATCCTCAAATACTCTCAACACCCTTCGGGATCATTTTAAGAATCGTTTCCCCGTGCCATTCCACCCCAAACAATGCTCGGGATCTCTCTGGAGCTAGCAACAATCCCTTCTAATGATGAGGGCCAAAACCTCTATGCCTCACCCAACCCTAACCTTGGTTCGCTTCATACTTCCAAAACCTGGCACTACCAAAGGCACGGATAGGTCAGAGAGACCTTACGGATACTCCGTCATAATCTATAATATTCTGGGTGCATTCTGATATCATGCCTCCATTTTTTGGAATTTCAGAACGAAAATGAAGCAAGTCAACAATTATTAAAGCAAATGCTATACCGGTAGGTGTTTGGGATCGAGCCCGGCACCTGGTTTGGCTAGACTGAGCTGGGTGGGTATGCTGTTTGCGGGGGGGTTGGGTCGGGCTCGCCGATTTCTTACCTGATTTCTTACTCTAGCTGGCCTACCGCAAGGTTTGTCCTGACTCCCAAGAGCAGTGCCTGGATGTATCTGTTGGGCTCATATGGGTTCACACTTTCAGGCTCTGATAGTGCGAGGTCTGTCTGCTCCCTCCCTCTGGCAGCCCATAAGAGCGGTGTCCAGCTCGCTCGGACCAACCCAATGGAGGATGCGCAGTGCAGGCTATGTAACTCAAGAAACAAATACCGTAGCTTTTTTGCGATGACAAGGGCATGAAAGGTGCTCCAAATGTGATCCAGTAGACCTGCGGTCCCCGTAGTTGAGGAGATTCAGCACAAGCCACTTGGGCAACTCGAGGGTTCCATTTTCGCTGAGTTTCTCAATTTATAGAAGAGTTTTCAAGAGAGGATATCCCTTCGAGGTCCCTGAAGGGACTTCTCGAAAGGCCACTGCCTGCTATGAACTTAGACTCGTTAAGAATATTTCCATAACCGTCGAGCGAGCTCGAGTAAAAAGGTAAACAGGTCCTTTGAGGGTGAAAGAAATAAATTGGACACTCGAAATTTCTTTATTTACGACAAAGCCCTTGGAAACAGCCCAGCACTTCTCGATACGAGAAGTGGCTGTCAATTTTGAGATCGGCCGATTCCGACCGCCAAGGCATGATACACCTCGCCCGTCTATAACTACCGCTCCAAGTAGGAGATCCATATCTCGCTCCTCCCCTGCGCCTTTATCTATTCCAGCGTTCGTCGTATGCATCCCCCAGGTTAAGGCCATTGCATCGCCCCGCGCTTCTCTCGTCCCCGGTAGACAGTCTCCTCCCCCAGTGCTTCCCCAATACCGGTACTTAGGGAAACCAGGAGAAGCCTCGTATATAAGCCCGTCATGAAACCACAAAATCGGGCTAGGGTTTCTTGGTATCGCTGCTCCTAGGCAGATTTTTGAACTACTTTCAGGAATGCTTTTGATAATATCCGCCTCCAGACGGCCCCCATCGCGTCGGGGGTTAGGCCCTTATCCAGCCTCGTGTGGAGGTACCTTAGGATTCCATCCCTACCAGACTTAACAGATATAAAACTCTGTCCCCTCAGAAAGGTCCGTCCTGGCCTTGCCCCAGACATACAGGCTCCCGGTCAGGAACACCCGGGAACTTGGGGGCCTCTGGAGAACTTGTCAAGGGAATCCAACAGCTCGAGCCGATGCTCTACCGCACAGGTATCCAGTGAACCAAAGCAGATGAAAAGTCCAACGGCGAGGCTATCTGAAACACTTCTAGAGTTTCGGGGAGTCACAGTTCCTAGCCACAAATGACCTTCCCGAAAGCTTGTATTATTCTCTCCCTGAATCTCTCCCAATCGACAAACAAGCTATTTCAGCAGAGCACCTAGCGTCCCCGTCGGATCTTGCTCTTGCTAGAGGGAGAAATCGAAGTAGAGGCACGCTATGACAGTATACCGTCCCGTAAATTGATCGCACAAAGCGCCTGTTACCAGGAAACTATCACAGCGGCTTCTTTAGTGGTCCCTTTCATTGTTCAAGGTCTACCCATCTCACCCGACGTAGGTCTACCAACCCCCAGATCGCCGTAGCAAAACAATGCTATCTTCGCGGCCAATACCACACACCAACTTCGATACCCATCGGCTTGTAGGAGCCAGTCTCCTACATAGCGCATGGGATATCTCGATGCCACTTCTGGGTCTCCAGTGGGGATAACCAAGCTAGATCCTCAGACCTCTCGTCTGAAGCAGTAAAGTGACTCGATATATTTGACACAACCAAGGAGTTAGCATTATCACTAGAAACTCGATACATCTCCGATTTCCCTCTTTCCGGGATGTTGCAAAGGACACCGTAGTATCGAATAGGGTTGGTTGATGGGATTCCTGAGAGCTAAAGAAAGGGAGGGGGGACAATTATACAGCCTTGAAGTGACCTCCAGGCAGCCTGACCGGCTTCACCCGGCGTTTGTGAAACCATCGCCCAATTTTGCATCCAAGCACCGGTAATTCATCTGCCGGTATCATAATGATGTCAAATTTATGATGTCCCCGACAATTGTCGAACCCTACCGGAAGCTGCAGCCCTTACCGCGCTGCTGCCACCCGAGCGGAACTACTTGTGCAAGACCGAAGAGTACAATACTGCACTCGAGTGCGGTACCCTCTCAAGGACACCAAAACGAAATCGTACTAACAGTACTTTAACAGTTGGTTCAATCGTCCATCACACAGTCTTCACACCAACTAAGCCTCTCCCAACCCTTCGAAGTCCAGTTGCGCCAAGCGTCTATTCAGCTCGCAGAGAGGTTGAACTCTGGCCAGAGAATTCCTAATATCCAGCATAATCGCCCGAGCCAGATATCCATGTCTGTGCTCACCTGAGCTTGTTGCAAATTAGACCGCCAGCGGGAACCATTCGATACAAGTACAGAGTAACAGCATTTACATCATGAGGACAGGAGCAGATTCTTCGTCAACACATAAATTTACTCGAGTACTTTAGTTCTACAAATCTCAGCACCTCGGTTTCTCAAATCTAGCGCCCAGTAAATTCCGAGGATAGCCTATGACGCTAGAAGTGAGAATAGATACATTCCTTCGCTTCCGGATTCGCCCTAGAGAAGGCGGGACTTTTTGCATCCCCGAATGTTATAACTAATTTTTAAACCAGACATGACAAGGCAGGACAGAAGAGAAAGCGAAGGAAAACAGATCCCTGTAGTTTATCCTTTGACAAAACCCCCTCGGTATCTCTTCCGTTTCCTAAATACCCATCTCCTTTTCGCCTCTCCCCGTGATCACTCACGCTCGCCGTACCGTACTACGGTAGTTTGATTGGCCAGGCGCCGGGCAGCGAGCGGTGCGCTACGTGGCAGGTACTCGTAGTATTCCATACCAAAAAAAGTAAAATCCATCCCCGACGCAAAGAGACGGCGTCATTCCCTCCGCGATTCTCTTTCGGCCTGAAGTGGCTAACAAAAAACGGAGCCCCTACTGTCAAAAAAACCGGCATATAGTCGCGTTCAAAAGCCTAGGGATGCCTTTTCCTTACAGCGCGGGTTCCTGTTCCAGTGTCACTATTTCTTCATACAAGTACCCCTTCCAAGGAGTGTGTGTGGCATACTGTTCCACCCGTCCTGCTGGTCAGGATTAGCATCTTCCCCTCCAAATAGCACCTTCTTTACAACTTCATTCCGTCCGTCTTGGAGGTAGGACGGGACAGGATAGGCCAGAGTCCGCCTTTTCCCTTGGCGCCCGGACACCTCCACCTTCCATGCCAAGGGCCGGACGGATCACGGACCCGGGCGTCCAGCACGATGCGGTAAACCCCGACGATTTGCCTCCACCCCTCGCGGTCCTTCACCACGCGACAGAAATATACCTCTCACGCTGGCACGCCACTCCCCCGATACCCACCCATCACTCGAAATATGCAACTTCGGTCCCTCATATATTGCTCCTGTCAATACCTCCCAATAAATACTTCACCATCCCACCCCCAATTGGTAATAAATTGCTGGAGCTTCGAATCGCGGCCTTATCCCACCGACCTCTTAGACGACCTGACAGACCATGGGATGGCGTCGGATACATAACCACCACCCCAGTTACGCCCCCCTCGGATCGTGGAATGCGCCCACGTTGTGGGTATCCGAAGCGGCGGGTGGAACCCAAAGGGTCCCTCCTGAAGGCATACCGGTATCCATGAGTCTGAGCCCTGAGGTCCCCCGCCCGGTTCGTTGTCATCGCTCGCTCGTTCGGTTTTCGAAGTGGACACGGGCAGAGCTGAAATCATGAAACATCACTCATGCCGTGCCCAACCGTGGAAGCCACTGTCTGAGTCTGTCTCACCCCGTACGCCCGAGCTATCATGAAGACGGATACGGTGCCAACTGCCCGGGCGGACCGCTAGAGGCCGTCCAGTCCACCGGATTCATGATCCTCTCATCCCATCACCATTCGCAGTAGACCACATAACCCATGACGTCAGAACCTTCCGTATCGATTGAAGTGGCCACAACACCCAACCGGCACCCACAGTTGCCCCAGTAAACATGGTGAAATTGGAGAGTAAAACCTGTCCAGGTATCTTGGTAATAAGGACACAATCCGCGCCCTGGTTCTCCCGCAAGCGGCTCTGCAATAATCTAGGCTCGACTCGATCCCAGGGTGATTGGCTATGATTTGGATGTGAACTGCTGTGCTGCGGAAACCTGGATATCGTACGAACGGGGTAGGTGGCTGTGCCCTACGTGCCCACTGGATGACTTGCGGTATGGTGTTATAGTACGGTGCCACGCGCGGCTAGCAGCCTGTTTGCGTATTCGCGGTTTCCGCACCAACTTTTGGCCTGCGATTTGGATTCCACATTGCAGAAAACGTCGCTGTTGCCGGAGTGCGAGCGAGTGCTTTATGTAAACTTCGAAAAATAGCGGGGAAGCTGTATGAGGCTCTCGCCCCCCCTCTACACCCCCCACCGCCACCTCCAAGCACTGTATGTAAATTAAAATCTACGTAGGGTCAGGTGTGGTATCATAGCGTATCACTCGGGTGTATCTACGTGGGAGTGAGTTTCGATCTAATGGAGGGATTCGAGCTCGGAATATCAGTTCAGGGTTTTTCACAATAATGATATCATTTCGTATATTATAATTCGAGAAGTGCTAAAAGTTAAAGACATCACGGCAGATTTCCCAGACCGAAAGGAGAGGAGAACTCGAAAGCCACAAACACGCCGCCTAGAACTAGGGGTGGGGCGCGCACGCATCAGTCCACCATCTCCATTTCCGGCCCCAAAATCCCCACCAACAGCCCGAACAGCCCGCCAATCTCCTCCTTCACATCCGCCCCATGCGAGGCCGACACCAACCCCGCCAGCCTCCCAAACCTGCCGACGACAGCCCCCTCCGCGAGCACCATCATTTCCATCTTCGCCACGGCCTCCTCGACCAACCCTTTAACCCTCGCCAACCGCCCACCCAACGGCCCTCCGGGCGGCCCGGAAAGGAATCCCGCTTCGAACTCCCCGACGCCCTTCACAACGGCGAAAACGTACCCCCACGTCTCCTCAAACCTTTCGAGAAGCGCGTAGAGGTCCTCCCGAATAGCCGGCATCGCCTGACTGCACTGTTGGTACCCCCTGTGCCCCGCGGCGCGCACAGGGTCCCCGGCCAGGGACCTGTAGAGTCGCGCCGTCCGCCGGCTTGCCGGCTCGTGCAGGCAGATCTTGTGGAAGATGTGCGCGTACTCCAGGTGTATGCTCCGGAGCGTTTGCAGGGTGGCGCGGGCGTACAGGTCCAGCGATTTTAGAGCTTCTGCGGGGGGGAGGTGCGAGGTTGTGGTTAGGTTTGAGGGGTGGAGGGGGTTGTGGAGCTTCCTTGGGGGTTGGTTGTTTCGTGAAGACATTTTTTGGTTCTTTGATGTGGGTGGCCTTTTTTTCTTGTTTGGTTGGGTTTTCGTGAGCTTTGGGGAGTTGGCGGTGGGGATATCATGTGGGATTGAAGAATGGCTGTAATATATGCTCTTGATGGGGCGCTGTTGTAGGTTGATACCTTGACCAGCTTGATAAACATGATTGTTTCAGTCTCGTGTTTGCCAATCCTGGATCATGTTAGAGTTATCAAGGAAACACCTACAATACTTGTATACACTTGATACCGCATCTCAATCGGGCTGACCTTCGAACTTCTAAAGGATTTGGGGCTTTCGGTGTAGGAGCCTCTGATATCGCTCGTTTGAATGAACGAGAGTATCACTTGCCCCCAACAAGACCCTTTGTCACATTGTTGCACACCAAACTCCACGAACGTGGGTTCGTAGTCCAAAGACGAGCGATGTTTTGTGAACCGGAGAGAGGGGAACCAACCTACCTCCGTAGGGAGATCGTTAATGCATGTCTCAAAACGTTCAATGCTATTATTGCATCACTAGCCTGATGTATCGGTGATACCGGTAGGTCACCTGTCATCGCCGCACAAAGTGAGCATCCGTCATCATAACCATACAGTACACCCATTTCACTTGGGGCCAGTACATAAGGATCTACGTTATGCCCCTCCTCTCTCCGATGAAAAACCCGCCGTCGAGGAACTTCTCTCATCTCACATCTAACTTCGCTCGCTCCCATCTCTTCAGACTTGCTCACAGACAATCACTCACTCACCGCCAAGCCAACATACCCCTGCTCAATTCAAATTACCGACAACTTAACTTAAAACCCCCACCGACGCACAGCCAGATCATGCATCAATACGAGTCCACGAGCGCCGTGCTGTTCAACAAAGGGTCCAAACACGCTTCAAAGCACTCCACCACAAGCCGACCCTATCAGAACCGCCCATCGAATCATTCCATATACCGGTACTCGAGTACTCGAGCAACATCCGACCGAATGGGAAATCCCGTGCGGGCACTAGAGCGGTCGGCTACGGGGGGCGTAACTTTTACTGCGGTATTCCCTGCCCCCCGCAAATTGGTTATTAATTGACTCATGAGCCAACCGCGTTGCTTCTGCCGCCGTTATTGCTACTTAATCATGTCATCCCCCTCTCCTCCAGCATAAGGGAGAAAAAAAGGGAGGAAAGGAAGAAAGGGAGGAAGGAAAGAAGGACAGGAAGGTAACGCAAAAATGGCACCAATTCGACGAGAAAAGACCAATTCCACCGCTACAAGGGCGTTCAAGGAACGACTGGAGTCCTTTGCTTACGAGTCCGTTTCAACCCGTACACGAGCCGCGAATCGAACGTCGGCTTCAAAGTCAAATACACCGCCGGCCACCGACCAAGGGGCGCCCTCCACAAACCCCGATTCCACGGTCGAAATAACGGCGACACGGACGACAGTTAGCGTCTCGGCCAAGTCGACAACAAAACCACCACCCCGCCGCCGCCGCGGAAAGCAAAAGCCCGCAAAGTCTACCTACGCCCCACCCGAAAAATACGCTCACCTGGGCGGTGTGCAGGACGCCTTCGCCCCGAACCTCCTGAGCGTCTTCATCGGCCTGAACCCGGGCATCGCGACGGCCACAGTCGGACACGCGTACTCCGCGCCGTCAAACCACTTCTGGAAGCTCCTGCACAGCAGCGGACTAACGCCGGACCGCGTTTGTCCCTCGACGGAGGATATACACCTCCCGCGGAAGTACTCCCTCGGCAACACCAATCTCGTCGCGCGCGCGACCCTAAACCAGGCCGAGTTGTCGAAGGACGAGATGGACGACAGGGTGGAACTCACCGAGGACAAGATTAGGAGGTGGAAGCCGGAGAGCGTGTGTATCGTTGGAAAGGGGATCTGGGAGAGCATCTACCGTGCGAAGAATAACGGCGCCAAGATCCCCAAGGGGAAGTTCGTCTGGGGGTGGCAGACCGATGAGGACAGGTTTGGGGCGGATGTTGAGGAGGGGTTTCCAGGTGCTAGGGTCTTTGTCGTGCCGAGTACCAGCGGACTGGTGGCCGGGTATTCCATGCAGTTCAAGAAGGATATATGGAAAGAGCTTGGTGACTGGGTACAAGCGAGGAGGAAGGAGAGGGGGGAGACGGCGCCGAGGACGGATAATTTGGCGGAGGGGGGGAGTTCAAGCGTGGTTGAGTGAAGTGAAGTATATATTATCATAGTTTTAGTTAGGAACGCATATATAATTATCCCTTACACTGATCGTGTTTCTGTTTCCCAAACGAGGAGAATTCACTCTGGCCGGGTGGGGCTCGACGATATACATGCACGAGATCCAAACCGAACTGAACCTACTATGATATACTCCCAATAACAGTCCCAGCAAGCCCAGATCCGTACCGTACTCGAGTACAAAATACAACACCTCAAGTACCCTATATCCCCTTCACCAGAATGCGACTCCCTTTTTTAGAAAGAAACCCATTCAATCACGCCTGTCTCATACCCCGTAGCCTGACCCGAACAAACACTACACAAGACAACTGACAAGGCTATATATCACTACTAGTCGAGGAGATATCCATCATACGTCGTAACGACACCTCGAGCTTTTATGCATCATACCCAAGAGATGCCTTTATCGCATCGGGGAAAACCAGTCAAGTAGATACTGTACCTTCCATACTCCTGGTCCTTTGCACTTTTGTCTCCCACTTCTTCCCATCCCATCCCTTTCCTTTCCTTTCCTTTCCCACCGAGAGGTCGAGGGCGGGTGGTGCGCTGTTAAAGCGTCCACTGGAAGGTTACGCTGCAAGTAAACGATTGTGTGTGATTGTGGTGGAGGTTCTGTATCGTATTTTTAGCGAAGTGCAGTGATAGTCTACAGTGGTTCACCAAGTGGAGAATCCCGGCATTTCGGCGAGGCATGTAATGCAGTGTAATAAAAAGTATTATAAAAATAATAAAAATCCCTAATTTGGTTCATGCCAAATATCGAAAACATAAACAAAGCTAAATAGAAAAACGCCATCACTCGCACAAGAAAACTTAGCATAACTTACTGTTAGAGCCTACGGTACCTAGCATATCATATTATCATATCATACCATGAATAATCAGAAAAAAAGAGAGAACGCCTGAAATCCCCCCGTCCCCGCCCAGCCAGCGCACAAGCCAAGACAAGGCAAGACAAGAAAAGAAAAGAAAAAAAAAGACAAAAGAAAGTGCCCAACTCTAAGGATAGAAAACATTATTCCGTCCATTCCATCAATGGCAAATTTGTCGCAAGTAAGCCAACCCAACCCAACTCCGAATAATGTTTCTCGCGTTTATGTTGTATAAGTAGTAGAAATCCGGGTTTTACGGGAAATGAAACATGGAAAACAGAAAGAAGAGTTGAGAAGATAAGATGTGAATAAAAAGGCATGTATAATATGACAAATGAAAAGTGGGGACTGGAAGGAAAAAAAGAAGGAAAAAAGAAAGGAAAAAAAGAGGATTAGTAACTGTTATAACTTTTTTGCGCTCTTTTTCCTTCCCCATCCCATCTCCCATTTTGTGGCATTTCTTTTTAGCGACTTTCGATTCCCTATACATAGTTAATTAGCCACCACCCCCATACACAAGCGCTTCATTAGGAAGGCTACTCACGAAAAGGAATCCAAGATCCCTAGGACTAAGCCTTCCAATGCCCTTAGACGCCTTCTCGTCAAGCGCGCCTTCAATCAACTTCCTCTTTTCTTCCTGGAGCGCGAGAACTCTATCTTCGACCGTGCCTTCCACGATAAGCTTGTGAACTTGTACCTTGCGCTGTTGTCCAATCCGGTGGGCACGGTCAATAGCTTGATTCTCGATGAAGGGGTTGTAAAACGGGTCGAGAATAATGACCTGCGAGGCGGCGACAAGATTAAGACCCGAGTTACCCGCCTTGAGACTAACGAGAATGATGTTCACATTTGGGTCGTCGGTAAACTCCGTAAGAGCTTCGTTGCGCGCGGTAGAAGTCATGCCTCCGTCGTAGCGGCGATAAGTCCAGCCATTTTGGTGTATCGGGATCTCGACCAGGTCTAGAAGGGAGGTGAACTGAGAAAAGACAATTGTCTTCTCGGTCCTGTCATTATCGCGGACGGTCTGGAGGATTTCCATGCACTTGTCAACTTTGGCACTGCTAATCCAGCGTTTCTGAAGATGCTTCATATCTATATCCCAAACACGTCAGTAACGACCCCTATCGCCAAAAAGCAAAAGATGGGAGGAAACATACACTGCCTCTTGCTCTTAGCATTGCGCATAGCATCCTTTCGCACCTCGGCCAAAGTCCTTGGACGGCTCTTCTCCTTTGCCTTTCCCTTGCCCTTAACATCCTTCTTCTTTTTCTTTGGCGCAGCAGCCTTTCGCGCAGATGCCTGGCCTCCATCCTCGGAAGCACTTCCAGCCGCACTACCCTCGCCCTGCTCCTCACTATCCTCCTCCTCCTCCTCATCATCATTGACGATAAAGCCCTCCAAATCACTCCCTGTATCGCCATCATCGCTATCCTCAGAAGAATCCGTGTCGTAAATGAGGTCATCGTCATGCTCCTCCTTGGGTTCTTCGGGCGTAGCTTCCCCCCCCTCAGACATGTGGACTTTCTGGAAGGTTCTGAGATCGATAACCTTATTCAGTTGGAAAGCTCCGCGGCACCCAGGGCACCTAGCCCCCCCGTCCTCGTTCCCAGAAGCGATTGCGGCGTCAACGTGCTGATTATGTAACTGCACCAGGCATTCGGAACAGAACTGATGGCCACAAGGAATTACGATAGACGGATTATCCGCGGCATCCAAGCAGATGGGACACTCAAAAGCATCAGGATCCTTAAGTCGAGCAACAGCCTCGGGCGAAAGGCTCTTGGCCAGTTCGATCATCTGATCGTCAAACGGCTTAGCATCTGCCATCTCGATGTCCCGAATGAGATGTGGATGGCAACACGCCTGCCTCAGGCGAAGCAAGAGGACCAAGATATTGCTATAGTTCCTACCAACAGTACCTTCCCTAAGGTACTTGTTATACTCAATTTTGGACTTGTCCTGTAGAGCCTTATAGAATTGCTGTTCGTCGGGTGACAAAACGGCAGGGACCATTTCAATACTCTTATCAGGGAGGGTAAGTATAGGTTTCCCATCAATAGTCGAATCCTTGGTTCGCCGTAGCAACACAGCCTTCATAAGAGCCTGAAGCTTAAGTAGTGCATTGCTAACCGCACGTTCACTCTTGCTCTTGAGTGGACGAGAGAAAGTCTATAATCCGTTAGTAAATGGCAAGCAACCACCGAAGGCAACAAAAGGGAAAACATACGATTGAGAACTCGTGCCAGGAATTATAAGGCTCAATTCTCAAAAACCGTAAGAGCGAAAACATCCTACGACCATCCCCTCGTCAGCCACAACCCACCGTCATGGAGAAATCAGAGCGTGCTCACTCATCACAGCTGTTCTGCATAGGCGTGCCCGACAAACAAAGCCTGAACTTGGCGTTTAGTGCGCAGCAACCCTTAGCAGACTGAGTATCCTTATTTTTGATACACTGTGCCTCGTCAATGATAACCCTATACCATTCACACTGATCCCCGACGAAGAAGAAATTAGCCTTCTTGATGGCCTCCTGATCCCCACTCTCTAACAAAGCCTGCTTCTTTTTGTACTCGGTGCCGATAGTCCCAAACGTGGTAAGAACGACTAACCCCACGCACAAGGTCAGTTGGTCAATCAATCAATCAATCAGGCTTTCCGAGAACCCTTCCAGAAGCTTCCAATGAAGGCAAATAAGCAAACAAGCAAACATACCATCATAATCCTTAAAGCCCTCGAAACTCTTGCACTTCTTCTGATTTCCGTGATGAATTATGACCTTCAAACGGTGTTCCTCCTTGAGTTTCCTTTCAATCTCCCGTTCCCACTGCTTCAGAAGAGCGATTGGCGCAACGATTAGAGTAGTCTTCCTGCTTGGATCCTTCGACTTTCTTGAGACAATGAGCGCAAGAGCCTGAATAGTCTTTCCCAGACCCATATCGTCCGCGAGAATGCCCCCCTTGTTGGACCCATCCTCCATACTCTTCAACCACGCCAGGCCCAACTTCTGATGTTCCATGAGCGGGTACGTCATATCATTCGGTGTTCCCTCCCTATTCTCTGGTGGAATCTCCATGTCCGGGCGAATATTCTCCATCAAAGTCTTCAATTGATCCAAAGTCTTGGTAGGGTCGTTACGGATGTGGTTGATATAATTCCCAATCTCGGGGCGATAGGTGCTGGGCCAACCACCGTTCAGTGGATTGCCATCTCGGTCGACGATGCCACCGTAAGCGCCGGAATCAGACGCCTGGGATGTTTGATTGTTGTTGTCGTTTGCAGCGGTTGTAGGATCAGGCGTCTGTGACATTTGATTGCTATCGTTTGGAACTATTATGGGATCATCAAAGTCGTTATTATCCCATCCATTGGTTCTAGCAAGGTTGTCGTAGCTTGAATAGTCGTAAGGTCGTGCAGAGCCAGCAGGGGAATTCTGGGCCGGTAACATCGAACCTAGGCTTGATTGACTAACGGCCGCCTCAGATTCCTCATCAGAATCCAGGAGTTCGATAACTTCATTCGCAGGAACAGGAGGAAACCGCAGGGGAGCTAAAGTGTGGTGCGCATTTTGGGGGATGGAATCATACTGGGGTACATGTTGCTGAAAAGGAAACATACTCGCCGAAGGTTTTGGTAAACCCCCGAGCAAAGGACTCAAAGGCAAAGTATTATCCAAATATCCCGAATCCGAATAGGAATACCCATCATCGAATTCGCTAAGATAACTACTACTGGCACCATTACTAGACCCAGCGTGTCGAAGCGGTGGTCTAGGCAAATACTCATCGTGACGCCTATTACCAATCACGTTAGTAATACGGAGACAGGCGCGATCCGAGAGACCCACCTCGGATGTAAATTTCTACCAGAATAACTCGCATCGGAATTACTCCGGCACATTCCTGGAAGTCCGGAGCTTATACTAGGCAGACTTTGATCCGAGCTTCCACCAGCATTACTAAAGCTCATACTACCGACCCTAGGACTATTCAATTCAGCATGCAAACTACGAGCCAGCTCTTCGTCGCTATTTTAATGTCAGAATCATGCCTCAGGTAGCACAATGGAAGCAGACGGGAAGAGGAAAAAAGCAAAAGCTGCCAGAAAGTTCGCATAACGAGGAAAAGGGATATTAATAGACAAGGCTACAAAGCAAAGATGAACACGAAAGCCCCCGCCACCGCCAAACTTCCGGAAGCACCACCAAGAAAAACTAAATCGAGGAGGGAGAAAATAAAACAACCTCAAAACTGGTAAATGATTTTTTTTTTCTTTACAAAATAAAAACAGCAAAGGAAAGGGGAATAGGAGACATGAGAATCAAAGAAAAGTGACAAACCTTATTCCGGTATCCCGACCCAACGGACTATGTCCAACACCCGCATAGCTCGGGGTCAGCAGCGCCAACTGAGGACTAGGACTGGGAGTCGTGCGTTGAGACTTTGCTTCTGGAAAATCTTGGAACTGATCGAAAGCATCCTCCCTATTGCGCTTCATCCCGAAGTTGCTGCTACTGCTGCTGGTGCTGCTGTCACTGCTGAGCGGAGTTCTGAGTGTAGCGTAAGGCCAGCCAGTGGTCGTTGTCAACGGTACGTTATGACTATTATTAATATTATTGGTTGGGATAGCGTTGTGGTTCCCCTGATGCTGTCGTAATAATAGCAGTGCCTGCGATATTTGGTTCTCGGTCGAGATGATCTGGGCCTGAAGCTCGGTGCGTTTGTTCTGGTCAAACGGCGAGGTGCCCACCCCTCGAAGATGGCTCTTTAGTACTTGTACGTGCTCTTGAAGAGCTTCCACGGGGATCTCGTTAGGCTCCATACACCACAAAATATGCGGCTTCGGGGTAGGAAGAAAAGAACTAGATGCGGACGAAGGAAAGTGTAAGGCTGCGGGTTTCGTGATGTGGCAATGCGAAGGGATGATTGTCTAAAAGATCAGGTTGAATGGGTGGATTAGAAAGGGAAAGGGAAAGGGAAAGGGAAAGGGAAAGGGAAAAAAAATTTGGTTCGATCGTATGAAGCGGAAGAGAGAGAGAGAGGAAGGCTGCGCAGAAAAACGAAAACGAAGACACTGGGCTGAAGTGTGCGTGGACCAACCAGAATCGGAAGTGTTGAAGGTGGTTGTTGGGTTGAAGAATGTTTACTTCTGCGGGTTGTGGAAGGGCAGGTAGCTTAGCTGGCCGACTGGTTTTGGTCGGCAGTGGTGGACAGCAGGCGCTGACAATTATTTGTGCGAAGTGTGCGCTAAGCCAGGGAGACAGGAAGTAGGTCGGGAAGGGCTAACTAGTGTTCCCCAGAGGAGTAGAGGCGGAGAAAAGGCGATCAGGGTAGAGGTTCAGAGGCGAGAGTTGGCGTGGACTGGTTCCAGAAAGAGAAGAGTTAATAAGTTTGACCTTGGGACAATGACAAGCAAACTGAGTAAGAAGAAGGAGAAATAATAATAATACAGTAGTGTGAGAGAAGATAGGTAGGGGTGAGACGCGAAGGAAATGCAAAGAAGAAGATACACTTTTTTTTTTTTTTTTTTTTTTTTTCCTTTCCTTTCCTTCCTTTTTCCCTCTGAGGCACAGAGAGAGCCGTAAATACAGAAGATGAATGGGGGGAGGATGAGGAGGAGGGGGAAAGGCAGGTGGGTATGTGCGGTGCAGAAGTCAAGAGGAAGCGAACGAAACGATTCGTACCCTGGGACAGAAGGTAAAACGCAGAGGAGAACGAATAGGGTACTGTAAACGGCAAAGAGGAAGACCAAATTCTCCGAACTAGACACCCTCAATAAATCAATCAGGCAATACACATAATGTGTAAAGACTACAGCATGCTATTAAGTAGCTGAAAACAGCAAAGGCGGTGGTGAAAACTATCTCGAAGAAGAAGAGCGAGGAGTTCAAGATTGACTAATAATAAATGAAAACTGGAAATGGTAATAGTGGTGGCAGTAGTAGCCGTACCGTAATAGTAGTAGCAGTAGTAATGACGGCGTGGAATTAGTAGTGTTGGTGCAGTTGGTGGTGGTCGGTGGTGCAGGTACAGGTCAAGTTACGACGCGAGCAACATACAATAATGCCAATACTAAGGGAAGAATGGGTAAATAAAAAAAACCGGGTGACGCGATCCAAACTCGAGCCTCCCTTGCATGTGTTAGAGATAGGGAGGGAGAGGGGGAGGGAGGGAGGAAAGAGGGAAGAAAAGAAGCATGCATGAAGGCATATGTGAAGCAAATTGAGGCTACCAATTAACAAAGCTCGAGGAGGTAATGGCAATCCTGCCAATCGAGCGCGGTGTGTGTGTGTGCAGTGGGGCAGTGGGGGGGGATGGAGTGAATGGAAGGGGTTCGGGGAGGGGGGTTGGGTATGAGGTATCATAGGTACAGTACAGTACAAAACCCATCCATAGATAATCAGGAAGGGGTAACCCCACCGTACCCGTAACATCCATGATGATGATGATGGTGATGCCGCCAATCCTTCCTCGGAAACCTTTCCTCCTCCCATGGCCCGGAACCGCTTCCTTCCATCCTTCCTTCCATCCTTCCTCTTCCCCTCTTCCCTTTCCCAAACCCTCCTCAAAGCCTCATCATTTCCCTCCCTCACCGCAAGCACAACGGCACATCACCTTGAAAACGCCCGGAAACGAAAGAAGGAAAATGGAAAAATGGGAATTTTTAATCATAAAAGCACACGAGACGCAATATGAGGGGGGGTGGGAAATCAAAGGGAAAGGAAAAAAAAAAAAAGAAAGAAAAAGAAATTATAATCTCACCTTCAACCGATCACCCAAGTCCGGCCCCATCCGCTCCCTTCACAGTTCACAGTTCGCGTTCCTCAAATCGAGCCAAGTCAAGCCGACATGAGGCTCAACGAAAAAACACCAAAGAAAACAAGAGGACGAAAAGGCCGACACAAGGCACTCACTTGATCTCGAAAAGCGAAGCAAGCAAGCAAGGGCTTCTTTATAGTATGTTGGGTTGTGCAACGCCTGCGCCCCGAACAACGCTTCCCAGCGCAAATCATACTTACCCAGTATTCGGGTAACCATCATACCATAACGAGCCGAACTGCTGTAGTTTGAGTATGATACCATGACTCATCCCACGATGATTCCAGTGCCCTCGCCCACCCGTACTCTCCGTACGCTCACACACACACACGCACACATAGGGAGTGAATCATGGCACCCATACGCACAGACTTATGACTCACGCCCTACCGGTACCGCCCCAGGCTGCAATCCGTACCTTACAGATTTATGGAATCGCTTGGTGGTGGTGGTGGTGGTGGTGGAGTAACCTGTTCTCCCCGGTAGACATTGTACTAGTACGAGTACAACAACTTGTGACTGGTGATAGTATCGCCGTACCCTAATCCCCACACAGCTCCAACACGCATTCCTATTGTATTCGCGGGTACGGTTGTACGAGTACGGTTTCCCGTACTGTGCCCGAGCACATACACACACTCGCTCGCTCGCCACGGGGCGGGCGGGTACTTGCTTGCGCCGTACAAATACGAAACGAAACAAAAATGAATACGGCAAACATTCACGACTGTGACTCGAACCGCTTGACACATGATCAAACCGGTACCGGTAATATAATCGAAATCGAATCGAATCCCTCACTTTGCACTTGAGTGAGGGGGGCCTAAACGAGTTGGTGTATCATTTACTTAGCTATAAATATCCGTTTGGATGATGGAAGGGTGAGGAATCGTGAATACTTACAGCTGAATCTGTCTTCGCCGTGGTTTTATAATAATATTATGAGGGGGGCGGATTCCCGGGACGAGACCTTATCGGTTCGGTGGAATGGAGCAACCTTCGCAGGCGACGATAACTGTGCGGTAGCGTGCCTACCCTATCTCTCACCCATGGACAATGACAACACCAGACCCACAAAGCCTTGGGTGCAATGCCGCAGGCACCGAACGCGACACGCCATCACCGTCATACCCACTCTCCGCCTCTCATAAAAACAAACTCGAAGTTTAATACTATGAGGAAGATAAACCGCATTTAATTTTATTCATCTCCCTCTCTCCCCCACCCACTCATCCATCCACCGCAGCCACCACAGTTCAAATATACAGCCCGACCCCACCACGCACAAGCCCCGATCTCAACCTCACAAGATAAGGAGAAAGAGAAAGCGCACAAACAGAACTACTAGTGATCAAATACAAACGAAAAAAATTGGTGAACAAAATGTTACCATTCCCACCAGGACCTTGCCCGTCTGCAGAATCAAGAATGGAGGGTTAAATGCTCGAGTTGTACGTGTTCCGAGATAGACATATGAGAGTAAAAGGCAATAGAAAGGAAGAAAAAAAATGTTATGGAAAGAAGATAGTAATTAAAGAATGGTAGTAAGAACCCAAGAAGCGAACAAGAAGGGAAGGAATAAAGACGGAAAGGAAACGGGGAGGAAATATTATGCCCGAGGTGTGATGGCGCAAACCAGAGTGGGTGGTATCGACAGAAAATAAGAGAAAACGGGGCAAAACGAGGAGAAAGCGGCATAAAAAAGACATTGTAAAAGGTGCACAGAATATATCAATACCATCTTCCCTCCCTCCCCTCCACACACTATACTCTACTGAGTAATAATCCCAATGCCCCCCACCAAACTCAATAACTCCTTCCGTTCCCTCTCCTCATCCACCTCCTCATCCACAACCTCGGCCTTAGCACTCTCCCGCCCACTCTTCAAGCTCTCCTCCCTCTCATCTCCGCCGTCATGACTACTCTCCGCCTCACCATTCCCGGCAATTTCCACACTCCCGTCACGACCATCCTCAACATCAGCGTCCTCACCCCCATCACCGAATTCTATTCCTGTGATGGCGAGGCCAGAAGTTGAACTTTCGGGACGATTATTATGATCGAGACTGAAGTCCATGCCGTTACCATCATCTCTTATCGCCAAATCTGGTGGCCGGGACCTAAGTTGGCGAGCTTTGGCAAGGGATATTGTCTTTGCGTTGTAGCTGCTGACAATGGGCTTTGACTCATCGCGGTCGATCGTGGCTTTCATTATTGCGCCCATCCATTTCTTGCCTTCTTCTCTGGTGTCGGTGGCGAAGTAGTGTAGCCTTGGGGGTGTAAATGTCACACCCTTGGATGCACCGGGAGCCGGGGGGACAAGTTTGAATGTGAACCAGCCTCTCTCCCTCTCTTCCTTTTCTTTGCCCTTGTCTTTGTCGGCGCCCTTTTCCTTCTTATCTGGCAGCGGGGGTTTTGGTGAGGTTGGTGACTTCTCCCCGTTGAGCAATGTGACGCTTTGCATTGTCGGGGAAGCACTAGACGGGGGGTGCGGGCTAGCGCTAGGGCTCGTAACGGCGGCAAACTGAGCATGCAAGCTAACAAATCTGTCGTCCGTAGCCGAGAGGACCCTGTGAGATGTAATGTCAATCAATCCACGCTCCTTCGTATCGGTGTCTGCATAAAAATATGCCAACCGCCGACCCTGAAGCACAAAAAACCGAGGCTTCCATACACCAAGCCCACTTGAGCCACGTTTCTTCATCCATCCACTGAAATCAGCTGTTTCGGCAGCTTCCTGCGGTGTAATCTCACGTAATCCTTTCTCCCACGCACTTGTGTGGTGCTTCTTCGATTTCTGGCGAAGCGCCGTTCCGGAGGAAACACCACGGATACGGCGGCCCGGAGCTGATTGGGTTCGGTCTGCCTTCGGGGGTCTCTCCGGGGGCCCTGACACCGTATCCGACTCGAGGGTTGCGGTGAGAGAAGGGGTAGACCCATCGCCGGAACCCAATCCAGAATCCGCTTTCTTGAGGGTTTCCGATACAGAACGAGTAGGAACAACAGGGGTAGGGATATTCGTGTTCGTAATAATATGGTCATCTGTTGTGTTACGGGGGAGTACCTTTCCCGACGAGCATGGGGAGAGACCTGACGAATCATAAGGAAATCCTTCTGGAGGCCCACTAAACGAAGTGCTTTTTCGTTTATTTTGTTTTTCCTTGCTGTTGCTACGAATGTGATAGGCCTGAGCCGCTGTAAACACGGGTGAGGGCTTTCCGGGAGTTTCCGCGCTGCCGATCCTAGACTGTCTAGCATGAGCTGTACCACTTCTCAGCCTTTGTTCTTCAGTGTAGCTAGCTTTTCTGGCATGATTACCCCCATTCTTCTTATGCAATACTTTGCGCTCTCTGGGGGTTGATTCTCCACTGGAAAAGTAGCTACGCTCCGTCACTTTTGGAGTTTGGGGTTGTGATCCCGAGAACCCACTATCACCTGTAAAACCTGTATCCCCTGTTCCAACACTTGCACTCGTCTTGTGCCCAAATTCCCCAATCTCGTCCCCCGTAGAAGGCAGAACATGAGTCAACACAGAACTCGACCAATTCCGATCAAAAGATGAAATTCGTTGGTGCCCTTTTCCATCCATCCCGGCCGTAAGAATTGCCGCCGAAGCCGATAAAGCAACGTTTAAAGCTGTTGGTGAGAGTTCGTGCGCAGAAAGTCGTCTCCCCGAAACAGTGCGGCGGTGATGCGAGGTAGTATCCGATCGTCGAGGTGAAACCGGTGGTGAGCGGGGTGCCTCAAAGATACCGGGCGGGGTGCTGGCGCCCGTGCTGGAAGCTATAGTGGTTGCTGTCATTGGGGTATGGAGAGGCGCGTAACCATGATTTCTAGGGTCTAGCATATTCGCTTCGTGAGTATTGATATGATGCTGTTTTGAGACTGGCCGGTTATGATGACTAGGAATCATCGGTAGCACCGGCCCCCCTCCAATTGTGTTGCTTCTTTGACGAGGACTTGTCTGAGATATACCCACCGCGGATAACCGTGCATCACTTCCGCTTCTCGGTTTTGTCTTCGGAGGCGACCTCTTAGACTTCTTCACCAAGTTCTCAATCTCCTTCCAAACCTCAAATCTCTTTCCAAAGCTTCCAAGCTCCAATTCCTTGAGATGCGACATCTCCAGCTGTAACAAAATTGACCCGCTGACCTCCTGTTCCTCGAACTTTTGACAAGAAGCGAGGGGAATGTTGCGGCTTTCCAGGTATTTAGCAACCTCCGTAGGTGTCCAAGCCTTAATCTGTTCTTCGGTATAAAACACTTCTCCGCTATTCGGTAGATTAGCACCTTCTGGGTTATCATCCTCAATTTCAGAGCCGGACTCGTTATCATGCTTTGAATATTCTGAGGAGGAATCCTGAACAACTTGCTCTATAGGTGTGAATGACGGGCGGACATTCGATACGCTGCTGTGACGTCGATTGTGATCTTTCATCACTCGGCTCGTTCTACTTTCTCTAGAATTGGAAATCTCGGTTATAGCTTCATCGATGTCGCTTAGAGTATCCTCAACCACAGGACTACGCACACCCGGTGGATAACTCGCACCTGATCTATCATCCTTTACCTGGGCCACTGGTTCTGTAACAATTGCAGGGGCCATATTGGGTGTTGCCGTAGGTGATGAGACCTTTTCAACAGCAAGTGGCGGCGTAGGATCGTGATCATCTATTTCCTCAATTGTTGAATGCGAGGATGATATATGGGAATTGACAGGCGATGCTTGGGGTAGATCCGGTCCTGGGGTTCCTGCCTTGGTTGGTGTCTGTGGAGGAACAACTGGAGTAGTCGCCGTCGCGGGTGGGACGACTATTGTTGCTGAACTGAGTTGCACACCCATACCAGACAAAGGAGCAGGAGTCGAGGGCGTAAACACCGCAGGCGATTCAACCAGAGTACCGACGACTTCTGGGCTTGTGTAGACTTTTCGAACCCAAGGAATGTTACCGCTTAGCCATTGCTTGCTGAAAGGTGAATATGCCCCAAACCCAGACGACATGTCACAAAAATTTCGTGAATTTCTCCTGTGCAGAGGAACGGAAGTCCGATCACGTAGAGAGAAGTACAATGTGCTAGTGGGGAGGGGGGTTGGTGTAGGTAGAATGGGAAGAAGAGGGAAAAAGAAAACTTACCTTGAGGGAAAAGGCCAGCTTGGTTGGTGGTAAGAGAGCGCCCCTGCGTAATCCCTCGCAAGATTAGCGAATTACTTTCTCGAGACTCAAGACCTGGCTCGTGAAAAGGAACAGAATGTGAGAATGCGTGTTGTCGCTACTGCTGCTACCGGCCGCTTCTGTGGGGAGAGACAAAAAAAGCCCCCAACAGAATGTCCAACACAATGCCGAAGCGACACAACGCACATGTAGATGTACAGTACACACAGCGCTGGCCGTAGAGAAAGATATATTCTTTGCTTTTTTTTTTTCCTCCCCCTCCTTCTCCTCGTTAATCTTTTCCTTTCCCTCCCTTCCTCCTCTTTTCCTCCTTCGTTCTCAGTTTGAAGGGAAGAATGATAAAGCATGGTGAGGCACAGGTGGGTACGCAAGCGTCATGGCAGCAGCGGCGACAGGCATAAGCGGAGGCAGAAGAATATGTTGTAACAAAGTAATAATAACATTTCCCAAACACCAAACACTAAGGGAGAGGATGATTAAAACGAAATGAGCGATGAAACTCACCATATACCATCCGTCACCGAACTCGTCTTTGTTGCAATGGTCAGCGCTGAAAGAGCTTTATGTACAAGAGACGCGGAGGAGCCGTCAATTCCTACCGTCCTTTTCCAGCAGCTCTACATGCTCCCCCTTGCGTAGTGTAAGTTCATCGGGAGAACGAGCGCTAAAGTCGTGAATCACACGTAGTAAAGTCGCGCCCGCGGGAATAATGAGTGGCGGTCGAGTGTTTATCGGAGCCGCTCGACCGCCTAAGTTTGCCGTAGAAGAAAACCCATTATCAGCCATCCTCTATCGCTCTCACTCGCTCACACTCTCTCTCTTCACACACACACGGTCCGATCCGTATTCCCCGCTTTGCGCTGCGGAAATAAAATCTCCAAGTGGTGCTGAGAAGGGGAAGAAAGTATTTAGAGTAGTTCGATCGGTGAGGGTGGCGGACGAGGCGGGGGGGAAGCGCCTGCTATCAAGAAAGTGCACCCGTGGTGAAAATTAATCCTTCTCGTAAAGAAAAAAACCAAAAATAAATAAAATAAAACTGTCCTATCCGCAGAATACCGGTATGTCCAACCCCTCCCTTCAATCCAACCGCCGCAGTGCGGTCGCCTGAAGTACTGGTATTAGATATCAAAAGGGGGATAAAATTGTTTATGTGCGTTTCTCTTTCCTCCGCCAGATGGACCGAACGAGCGAAGGGTGGAGCACGAAAAGCGCACCAAGCAACCTAGCGAGGCCTACTGCACAGGGTTGGGAAAGGGCAGTCCTAGGAGTCCTGGTCTCGGTCGGGATACCGGTAGAGGGGGTGATGATATGAATGGCCACAGGAAGCACCTGGCAAAAGGAGCGGGGGAAAGGAGAGAGAGAGAGAGAGAGAGAGAGAGAGAGAGAGAGAGAGAGAGAGAGAGAGAGAGAGAGAGAGAGAGAATGAGAAAGGCTCACAAGATTTTGGAGGAGCACGAACGGCTAGATCCCAGAAGGTTATGAAGGGTCTCTCCGAACGTTTGAGCAGTTCTGGGATCAGACGCCCAGACACAACTTTATTCTGATACGTTGATAAAGACCGAAGTGCTTGCCACTCGTTGGTTGATGGGGTATGTGAGAAAAAAGAAGAAAACAAGATTTCTTCCTACGATACGCGAAGGCAAGGGTGCAATATACCGCTACCTTCCCGATAATCCTCCCGTCAATCCATCAGTAGGTGTTCCTTGCACTGCCTTCGGAACAAGCTTTCAAGGATAAATTGAAGCCATAACCCCTTAGCTTCTCGTTGTCCAAGAGCGAAGTTCCCATCAAGTGGCAACGATATCATGCGCTATTATTTGTTTGGTTAATACCAGCAAGTTCTTGTTCGCGAGTATGATACCAAGATACCCAGCAGACTGACCCTTAGGTTTGCGAGTACAGGAGTGCGGTACGAGCGAATCATGTGTAGCACGAATGACACCTAAACCATTTCTCTCCCCGATACCACAGAAGGATGACACAATGATCACATACCGGCGCGGTACTTGAGGATGGACGTAGGGAGTCATATCGCACTGGACCATACCCTACCAACATGATCCTACCGACCTGAGGGCAAAAGTGACATTTGAGCATGTCTTCATCTCTGCAAATCACTACCAGATCCGACTAGTATCAAAAGGCTCATTGATCAAGTGTGACCGTCAACCCATCATCATCATCATACAGATAAAAATACGACAGCTCTTCCTTCTGACACCAAAACTTCATGCTCGGGACCGTGCAGGACCCTCTGCAAATATGCCGTGGGCCCCTACAACTTTCGAAAACCTCATTTCAGAGAACTCCTTGCACCGCCATACCACGATCCGTTCGGTGAAAGCAACCTAGGAGTCCGAACAAAGTTTACTGGTACTACTACTGTAGTACTGCGCAGTACGGTACGTACTTCCAAATCCGTCCAGGGTTTTTAAGCCGACCCTTATATTGGTTCACTTTGGGTAACACCAACCAAACACTGGGTCACACAATAAATATGTCCCACCATACGGCAGGAGTTTTCGATCAGCAAAAAAAAAATACTGGACGATGGAATGTGTTGCTGGCTAACTCGGCACCTAATCCGTACAGCACCGCGACCGCACCACTAAAGTAAGGAGCTGAGCTACCTGCATACTAGGTGCTAATATTAGGGTTAGCGTTATTGTTCACCCGAGTTGAAGAAAACAGGGGAGAAATGGGAAACGACACCCTTGGGCCTTTTGCTTCAAGCTTCTAAGGACCTCCCCCCCCCCAAACCCGGATAGGCATTTTCACCACTCTATAGACCTATCACCGGATCAGCAAAAAGTCCGGCTGGGAAATAAGGATACAAGAGAGCGCTTCAAGACGGCAGGCAGTGGGCCTGGCGTGCTCTTTATACTCTCCTAATTGGAGTAAGACGTGCCAATACCGTACATCCGAAAAGCTGACCAGCTGACGTTTTCTATTACGTTTCGTTCACGCTCTCTTTGAAACGGCCAATAACCCCGGTCCCGGGGGGGGCGGCTTCTGATATGGATTAGCTAGTGGTTTCGGTGCTTACGGGTAAGTTCATCGTAACTTATTGAGTAAGCTTGAATATCGGCACCCCTCCTGACCCCAATAACTATATCTCTGAGTAAAACTGTCGGCTGGTTGGGGTAAACGTTCCTAAAGGTAGGGTCGTTTGGCTTACCATCGTAGCATGGTCTCCACAAAATCCAAGAGTAAAGTACAACCACCACCACCATCTGCAGGAGCAGGACTGCTAAAAAGCCTACAGCTGGGAGAGCCCGAGTAAGCTCCGGAAAGTCTATACCTCTCCTTTATACGGACAAATCATGCTCCACCTATCCTCCTCGTCTCCCTTTTTCACACTATCACCAGTCATCCGTTTGTCATCTGTACGAGTAGCGTCGCCATGTTTACCAGAAGGATTCCTATAATACACCATACACACTATCGTGCTCATTCCAAACGAGGGGTCTTACGGCAGGATACGGTACTTTGCACGACCGTATACCCCCAGCTACCTTAAGGGTAGAACCTTCTACAGTAGAAACAAACCATACCGGCAGACCAAGGTTCGATCGCCCCAAACAAAAAGCGCTTGAACCTACCTCAAGCCCACGTAAACGTAAGGCCATCATCCTCCCTCCCCTCTTCCCGGACCCAACGCGGTACGACAACAACCCATGATACCGCCTCCCCAAAGCTTCCGTCAAAAACGGGAACAACGGCCCTCAGAGCTAGGCCTCCCCCAAATCATCGAATACAAAACAAACACAACGCCCCCAACCTCCTCGCAGACGCCCCACTGGAGAAGCGTAAATAACCCTCGAAAGACAAGCAGCAACCTATGGAGCTCCCCAACAACTCCCGACAATCCAAAAATCCACAAAACGCTGTCGCACGAGTGGGCCCTACATACCTATCATGCCCCCCAACAAATCACCAATGTACTGGCTCACGATAACGATATCGTAACTTCGAGTTCCGCAGACCCCCTCCCCTCTCCCCTCCCTTCGGAGCGCTTGCCCTCCCGGGACACGATACTGGAAACGCCTGCAAGCTGGTGGGCGCTGGTTACATGGAAGCTGTGCGGAACTATCGTGCGCAGCCACATCTGTCGATCACTCAAGTCTCATATAGGGCTCGAGATCCGCATAGGATGTTTAACCCTGTTACAATTTTTTTAACTAGCTCGAGGGGATATATGTCCGTGTTGAGGTGCAACGGTAAAGTTTTGGTAAAGCTGTGGCCGTAATCAGTTCATTACCATGATATTATACCGTTGGACATCTACGTGCCTTTCAAAGATGGGGGAGGAGTCATGTGAGGTTTATAAAGTGGCGGATGCGTACAAGACTTTTTCCACTATCGTTATTAGTATTGCGCGGGAAGCCGAACGTATCATACTCAATGCGCCACCCCCACCCTTGAAACCCAAAAAACGATTGACGAGCCATGATCCAATCCCATCACATTTCAGAGGATCTGATTACTTCCGTTCCCCATTTTGAAGAACCGATAAAAAGCATATTACACCACTGCCGCCCTATTATTATTAGCAAGCATTCTCCCGATCCTAACGGCAACGAAGTTCGTGCATTTCGCGCTCGATTAATCACTCATAGGTTCACCACCTATCACACGCTTGAACACCCTGCATCGATCTATCGGGATCGGGTATACCATATACGATATAACAAAATTGGGTGTCCGCCCTGTTTGCTTGCATGTACTGTACAGTATCCAGTACAATTATTTCCGTTGGCTTGTGCCCTCCGCTTTCGGCAGTTCCGCTTTGTACTTCGTTACAACTGTACACATGTACAGCGCAGTACCCTTCATGCGTACCCCGTTTTATTATAAAGCATCCCATTCCGCGTTTCAGATGGCTCAAAAATCCAGCTATCATAGCACGTGGAATGAACGAACGGATGGAACTCTGGTCACCGCATGCGACACCAGACGGGGGGGGGAGGGGGGGGACTGGGGGAAATTTTCGAGAAGTTTTTGGATCCGTTGATCCAAATTAGGTTGTGAGGTTGGGCCTGAACAGGACCTGCTGGTGCCCGATGTCCGGATAATCCCGGTGTATTTTAATCTGGCTTTAGAAGCTCTGTATCAAGATTAGCTGCCTCTATACTGGTTGTTTCTACTATCTGCTCAACGGGAACGTGATGGTTTTGAGGAATTAAACCATGGAGTTGTTCGATCAATCCTATATCGATATAAGGGTTAATAGTTAGGTGGTTGTGTTGACAAGTTTCTTGTCGGGCCGTTCTTGGGCCAAACAGTACGACTAGTCACTGGCTGCTGGCAGTCAGCGAGTGAAGACTCGTGGACTAGTCAGCTAGCCGCGCCAGCCAACTCCGCTCCGTTTTTGGGTTTATCCGTACGGTATTTGGCTAGGGTCCAGGGTATCAAGGGCAGGTCTGCCGAGCCCCTCTGATTGGCCCAATGGCCTCTCGACTTCTCAGAGAATGGGCTCTCTCAAACCTGTCGAGCGAGAGTTCGACAGACTTTTTTCCTTCGTCGAAATTTAGCGTAGATTAGCTGAGTAGCTGCGGGGAAAAACTGTTGCGCCCAAAGCAATTTTGGCGAATTAGCCGAAAGCCCGATAGGGCAGACTTGCTCACACCCTAAGTACAATACCGGTAGGTTTGATCTGGTTTGGTTAGTTGGCGTACAGTACAATAACTGCCTGTACTGTACTGGTACCGTAGTAGAAGTACGGAATCGTAGATTGATGGCGTTTATCACCTCCAGTGATGCTAGCACACTGAACCGACATTGTACCGGTGCTGGCTCATCCTTTTTTTGTTGATGTTTTGGCGATTCTACTCGAGTAGAGAGCATACTTTTAAATACCGGTACGGCAGGCCATGGAACACTGGTACTACCTCGGCTCTTCAGTGGTAAGAACGGTCAAGGAGCCCTCAACTGTGATTGGCTCAACAAGATAGATAGCCGTGGGGGTTATCACTTTGCCCCCCCTCTGACCTACACTTCACCGCAATGATCAGATTGCGGGTTTCCGACATGATAACGAGTCTTGTTGCGGTTACGTATCATGCTGAAATTAGAGGACGGGGTTGGTCCGGTTTGAACCCCGCTTTGTGAAGAACCCAGGATTCCCGAACCTCCCACCCTTCGCGGCTTACCAAATGCGAGGGGTACGTGCCGGCGGTGAACAAAGGGGGTAATCCGCTGCTTGCTGTTTGAGGAAA
>QLOI01000952.1:0-15129 GCA_003313605.1 Tuber umbilicatum
CAGGTTGTTGCAATCGGCTCTTGGCGGAATATCTTGGTGGAGGAAGGTCGCTTGCAGTGACCCGACCGTGGATTCTTGGGGGTGCCCTTGACTCATTAGAGGGTTATTACGGAAGACTCGCGTTAGCGAACAGAAAACTATTTAGTACTGTTATTAGCTAGTTGTAGTTGACGATAGTTAATAAAGTTATAAAGTTTAAAAAAAAAAAAAAAAAAAAAAAAAAGTATTCGGATGCCAAGGCGCCAAGGCGTCGATGTTGTGGTATATCTTGACGCCAAGGCATCCGAATACTTTATGAATTGCCAAGTAATGGCATATCGTGCTAGCAAACAAGACGTCGAAATATGTGAACCCATTCCAGACCATACATGTCTCGCTTTCCTGGCCAGGATGGGGGGAGCAAAAAATATCCCCTCAAGCAACGAAACCTCAAGAAATCATAGCCTACCGTATTCTAAGGCTGGCACCAAAAGAAGTCGCAGAATGGACGTTTCAAATTACGGTAACTATAACCCGCCTCCCATAACTGCTTCTGAGCTTAGGAGCGACTTTCTTCCTTTTTCTAGACAAGAAACCGGTGAATATTTGTTCGATGAGTTGTTGGTGCACAAATGTGGAATTCCAGAAAAAAGTCACCCAAATGGACGACTTTATCACTGGGTGACCATTACCAGAACGGAGGAGGGGGAGAATGCAAGTTCTCTTCTCTAGAATTATTGGCTCTAGGATCCGAATTCGCTCCAGGATGGTCGAACTGCCTCTCGTCGGCGTGGAAGCCGGTTTGGCACGCGGGTTGGCAAACCGTATAATAGTAAAAATTGAAAAAGGCAAATTCCGTGATGCCGGGAGACATCGCCCCCACCACCGTCTCGTGACTAGCGATTATACTTGTAGGATTTGATTAAATTGAGTTTGCCGAAATTGGGAACGATCTCCTGCATGAGTGTGAGCTCACATCGGGGCGGGGAAATGCATTTATTGGTGAGGTTTGGACCGATCCGGTACCTGCCGATCAGCTGAGGAGCGAGCTTTGGTAGGCACAAACTTGAACATGACATTGATGATCGAGTAGCGTGGGGTAGCTGTGATATCGTACGGAGTTTCCCGTAGAGTATCTTTTGCTTTCAACTACCGTCAAACAAGAATAATTGGACGGTGCGCGATGTGGTCTGAAATCAACTTCTCTGTAAGGGGGGTAAAAACCACAGCTAAAAGACAGCCTCCTTCTCCCTTCAGTGACAGAGGGAACAAAAGTTTCTGGAATTCACTAAGAGAGGGAAACCAAACGGCGGGGGGATTTGTTTTGAACAATCACCTTTTGCCAAATTCTGTTTTTTTGAGTTGAGATACCATAGTACTTGTCTAGCTCGGTGGCGTAACGGGAGTGTTTTTTGTTGCCGAGACCCGGTGTGATGGTTTTTGCTAGTACAAGTACAGGCTCAAAATTTTATAATTTTTTCTTTGTTTTCTTTCTTTTTCATCACATTCTAATATTGTAGTCGTATTCCCTACCCCCCCATCCCTTGACTAGGGATTTGACAGTGGGATTGGAGGAATTGTGCGCTTCCCCCGATGATCTTGTGCTTTCCGATTATCGGAAGAACAACAAGGCATACTGTATAGCAGACTACTTTATTATAAGGCACACTAGGAGCACGCATTCTAGCACGTGGTGAGAGTTTCGGGTAACCTTAACTAGAGCTTCTCCGCCCCTCAATCTCTTCTAGCCTTAAAACAACTTTCTTTCCATTCGCAAGACGGGGAAAGGCGAGTATTAGTTTGTCAACTTGCTGAATCAATGTCGAGTTTCGGAAAGAATTTTCCAAACTGGACCGCTCTGCCATTAGGTGGCGATTGTCACGATGGAGGAGAAGGGGGGGGACGAAGGAAGAAGATCCGCTTCAATAGGCTTATTGAGTACAGGATCTGAATCCACTCAAGAATGGTCGATCTCCCTCTCGAAGGCAGGGAAGCCAGATCGGTACACAGGTTGGCACACCGGTGTCTTAGCCTGCACCATCTCCGTCGTAATTGTTCTTTTTACAAACGTCAGTTTAACAATCTACGCTGCTACAAATCCGGAGTGGAAGATGGAAAGAGGTATCGGGACTTTGTATTCAGGGAGTTGTGACACGAGCAGGACGATCGGAATGTGGCTGCACCTGGGGATAAATATCCTTTCCACCCTGCTTTTGTCCGGGAGTAATTATACGCAGCAGTGTTTGGCGGCGCCGACACGTAGCGAGATTGACATTGCGCATGCTAGGAGACGATGGATGGATATTGGAGTTCCGAGTGTTAGGAATTTGTTTAGGATTAAGCTGGAGAGGACTCTGTTGTGGATTGCTATTGGGATTACTAGCATTCCGCTCCATTTACTGTATGTTTATAATACCGCCCCGACTGAGCCCGGAGGCTAACCCGGAATTTCAGGTACAATTCTGCAGTGTATAATTCGATAGCGGCGAACGACTTCGTAGTAGCCACCGTGACCAACGACCACTTTGAACCAGGAGCTTACACGGACATGACCAAGGTAACATCCGTCCCCCAGGGGGAGTTGAACCGCTTCAAGGATTGGATGAGGTACGCGGAAGGTCCATGGAGAGAGCGGTTTAGGAGTGTGCTTGAGGGATACGATCCCAGCGCCTACGAAGATTTGACACCACGTAACTGCACAAAACTCTACAATACCGACTTTATATCCAACCGTAGAAACTTATTCTTAATCACCAAACATAGTTCCAACGCAACACACAATAACACCCTTCTCGATATGGTCGACGTCCTAGCCGAGAATATCTCGCCAAGCAGTTGGATGTGTGACAAGTCACCTCAGAGAGAAAATTACGGTGGCTCGTCTTATCCGGTGGACCGCCCATGCAATCCCAGCGCCCTAGTCTCCGATGTGGCAAACGGGGTTCCGTGGCTGTTTAGGTTCTGGGGGGTGGGCGTGGTAGAGATTGGCGGGTGCAAGAGCGAGCGGACACCCGAGCTAGAGAAGTGCAAGGTGCAGTTCTCTCTGGGGATCATGATCGTCGTTATCTTCTGTAATCTTGTTAAGGCCTGCAGTATGATCATCGCGATTGTTCGATCTCGAGAGCCCACCCTGGTCACATTGGGTGACGCTATGAACTCCTTTCTGAGAACTCCGGACTCGACGACAATAGGAATGTGCTTCGCCGATCGGCAATTCATCAAGAGGGAGTGGAGGCGTGGGTGGAGGACCGGACCGAGGCAGTGGAAGCAAAAGGGGCCGCAGAGGTGGTGGACTAGTGTTAGCAGGACGAGGTGGATAACTTGTAATTTTTTCTGGACTATAACTATCATTGTCGTGGGGGCGTTGCTTCAAATGGGGATGGCCAATGATGGGAAATACTGGACCACTGACATTAAATCAATGTAAGTCATCTCCCCCTCTCCTAATACTCTTAGAGAATATTATTAAGGAAAAGATGAAAAAGGTAAGCCAGAGGCTTTAGCAAAATAAACAGTGGCTCCCTGATTTCTATCGGCTTCGTAAACATAACCCAGGCAATCCTCTTAGCTAACCTTCCACAAACAATCCTTTCATTCCTCTACCTAGCCTGCAACTCCGTCTTCACCTGCATGCTCTCAGGCCATGAATGGTCCCTTTTCAGTCATCACCACCGCACCCTCCGCGTCACATCCCCGCGGCCAGGCCAGCGTTCCACATACTGGCTTCAAATTCCCTACACCTACGCCATCCCTCTAATGACCCTGAGCGGTCTTCTCCACTGGCTAACCTCACAGTCAATATTCCTCGCGAGGGTTGAGATATCGGACGCGCTCGGGGAGGGGGTTTCACATACGATAAGCACCGTGGGGTACTCCTGCATTGCCATTATTTTCGTCCTCACACTAGGGATTCTTGCGCTGCTGATTGCCATCGGGATGGGGTATAGGCGGTTTGCTGCGGAGACTACTACTGTTGGGAGCTGCTCCGCGGCGATCTCTGCGGCGTGTCATGCTTGGGGGGAGGACTCGGAGAGCATCGCCGAGAGGGAGGTACGCTGGGGAGATGTGGGGATTGTGTTAAATGTGGGGGTGAGGCATTTGACATTTTCGAGTTGGGGGGGGGTTGGGAAGCCGGCGTTTGGAGAGGTTTATGCTGGAACGGGGAGAGGGGGGAGTGGCCGATTATGACTGTTTTCTGGAAAAATGGATTTTGGGAAGTTGGAAACTATACATATTTAGTTTGATATATTTGATGTATCGGAATAGTTTTATTGTGTATTGCGCTAGTGAACGATATGGACTAGGTCTGTGAGAAGGTTTGTAGATTGATGCGATAAACGTGCGGGGAAAAAGGTGCGCAGATATGCACGCGATCATGAAATATCACTAACACCGCATGGCCAAGCCCTGATTAAAACGGTGATATTTTGTAAGTCAAGTTTGTAGAAAGAGGTAGAAAGGATCGTTCAATAAAGTGTACGAAAGTGCAAGTTGCTCAGTGATTCAAGCGTATCGTTTTTTTTCACCCCACAGCTCTAAGATGCCAGGCATCCCTCTTACTCTTATACTAAGTATCTCAGGATCCTATAGTGATCATTCCTTCCCAAACCATCACACTCCCGTCCGATTAGCCTTCCTAGTACAAGGTCATACTATTCGGACCAAACCACCTCCTTTGGCCAATTCTTCCTTTGGCCAATTCCACCTCTCTTCTTTCCTTATCAGGAAGCAACATGGGTATGCTTTGGAGCATACTTACAACAAGCCCCAGGGGGTACCAGGGGTCTACCGAACGAGAATGCCACCCATAGTACCACACCAACTCGCCACCTTCGCTACTCGTAGTTGATATATTTCTCACTCCTAGCTGCCAGAGATCACTCCCTGAAACCTCTTAAATATCCTCTCAAAGAGCATCCTGCTGAAATTTTCTCGTTAGCTGGAGGTTCTTCGGATAGTCATGGGAGCTCCCACATTACCACTTAATCTCGCGCGCTCCAGGTTTGAAGGGGTTTAATTAATCTGGAGTGCGATATCTGTTGGGGGAACTTGTAAGAGGAGGATAGTGAAATGCCATTTAGGAACTAACTTAAGTACTTAGGGTGGTTTTTACGAGGTGAGAACAAAAGACCAGTACCCTGCTGGGGCCGCTTGGGGCATAGGAAAACGAAATGGAATCAGGGGAGATCTCGTAGAGTGACTGATCCCGTGATCCCTTGGTCCAGGACTTTACCCTTTTACAGCCTCTAGGGCGGGGTGAAGGGAAATAACTTAGGTAAGCTCAGGTTATGGGGTAAATTATAGGTTTAGGAGCCAAAGGCTTTGCGCGGGCTACCGCAACCTGGGTTTAGGAACCCGGACACTTTCCAGAGACTTTAAGGAACCAACCCACAAAGCACCAAGAACTAAGGGTGAAATAAGACTAGTCCGTACAGTAGATGAACGCTAAATGTTGGAATAATTACTTTACTGTAATAGAAGGTATAGATGGGTCCAGCCTTTCGCCAGGCCACTCGGGATATCACGATCCTGGGAACAAAAAAAGTAATCTTGATGTATAATATACAGAAGCTACTAGTTGTCATCGGTAGGACAGTCTCTGGTGATCAGGCAAGAAACTGTCTCCATTTCTTTCGTTGGGGTTGTTTCATATACTGTATCAGATCATTTCCTATTACTCTGCCTTTTAATTTCTGGCTTTATAGTGGGTGAACTCAGACACTAAATGTTGGAAGGGTTGCTTCAACATGACGGTTGTGCTTATAGCCATGAGAGATGTCTAATATACATGTCATGGTGTTCCATGCTCTTCATACTTCTATCTTGGGCACACAGGTTCATACAATAATGCAAGAAACTCATCCTTCCTTCTACCAATCGGCACCTTTCATTTGTTCTCAACCCCAACAAGTCTTTTATCCTTTTTGACCATTATCCTTACACACTTGATTTATACACTAAATCCGGAAGGATAGGCGAGTGATCTTCCATGATTGGTATGTGCTAATTAACAGCTATTTTAGGGGGAATGATGGTTCGTTTGCAATCTCTATCGGGGCTTTGGAAACGGGGGAAAGAGGTGGCGAAATTGTTGAAGGATTTTGTTTCTTATCTTACGGAGAACAGGTTAAATTCTCTGGTATGTCTGGAGCTTTTTCTGTTTACATAGGAATCACTTCTGGCATTTTGAAAGATTACCAACAGCTCATTTGTTTATTGTTTGTGTTAATTTTTATTTTCTTTATCTTATGGGGGTTGAAGTTGATTTTGTTAGGAGGGTTTTTAGGCCATACCTTAAGGCTAAACTTATTTTAATTCTACTAACTAGCCATCTAATAAAAGGTATCGCAGGGTGCTTGCCATCAGTTTCCTTGGATTTAAAAAAATCTATAGACTTAAAAAAAACATTCGCAACCTCTACATATACCATAACCTTAGGAGCAGTTAATTAGTGACAGAACCACACATTAGGGTTCTCCTGGCACTGCAGAGTGAACTTGGTAGCATCTTCCCAGATAAAAATATACCCAGTGTCTCTCGCTGACAACCGTGTTCCAGCCAAAAGCCAAGAAAATTCTCAACCTCTTGCTTCTCTTAAGCACACCTCCGCCCCCTCGCCTAGTCCTGACCAACCGGTTTTCTGTCCCTTTACCGCCCCTTTGCGCTTCAATTGTTGCCACGCTAGAATATCGTAATAATGGAGGTGGGTTAGGGTGGGGCACAGATAGCGCAGCGGTAGACAGTATAGTGGAGTACTTTCCTTGGGTACGGTGTAGGGAAGATAGGGCGGTATTGTAAATAGATTCGTTTTCATCTCCCACGCTTCTTGGCCTTCACTCTAACAAACAGTAAAGACTGGTGTATAAATAAAACATGATAAGAGCATCCTGGTTCTCCCATGGTTCACCACGCATATCTCTGTTTTCCCACTCATGTCCCTATTCCTTCGCACATTTGCGTGATGCTAGAGAAAAGTGGTCTCTATAGAATCCTCTCCTCTCCGTAAATTTCTATCTTGAGGAAGTAGGGGACACAAAGCATTGAGTAGTAAGCGGTAGGTCTCTTGTGCTATTTTGAGTTTTGATTGTTTGCTGTTCGACATTGATAGCCGATAATTGACCGTTCGATGGCAAGGTGAGGACCTTGATAGCCCTCTGCCGGGAGGTCGATCGAACACATACGATCACATACCTGCGACTTCCCGCTTTTTTCTGTCCGTGCAGAAGTGATTGTGGGCTATTTTTTTTTCTCGTGGGCGAGCGACGCTTGCCTAATATTTGTGCTCTCTTTCCCGGGCCGGATCGTCCCTCTAGTGTACCCAAATTCTCCGCTCGGTTCGTTGTGATAGGTCTGATAAGGTTAGATCTCGGATTTTCCTCGTTGACATATGTCCAACGTGCCTATGACCACCTCTTTGACGTTTAGTAGAGTGTGAAGTACCATCACTGTGCGCAACCGCCACACCTCTCCACCCCCTTCCCACAAAGCACAACTGATATTACAAATATTTTTTGTTGAAATTTGTCTTCGTTGAACTCTTTTTACCTGCGACATCTGCCCTTGAGCACTTTCCTGATGCGCCAGCACTCAGCCAACTATTCAACGATCTCGACAAGCTCTAGGCTATTGAGGATTAGTCGGTTGGGGGAAGTTCAGTTTCAGATTTAGTGGCGGACAGCAGCAGGAAAATTTACCGTATTAACTGAGAACCTCGTGGCGCTAGTACGTTCAAATAAAGTTTTTATCCGAGTTTTGTCTCAAAATCGAGATAAAACGCTATCGGCTAGTTCTTGTTTTTGCCTTTTTAGTGTACTAATTTTGACGCAATCGCAGGTTTTACCTCAGCCGCTTCTTATTTCGACGTCAAAGTGTCGGGCTGTTCTCGGTTAATAGCGGCAGTGTGCGGGATAGGTCGGGGCTCGGGTGTGAAAAGTGAGTGGGCATACAAGTACGCGACTTTACACCAATATATTGCACCAGAGAAGATTCACAAGGATACAAACTCATAGAACCACTAAAAACAATAAGGACATCATTTCTTGTATGCAAGTATCCACTCAATTTATAACTCCTCAAGAGTAGTACACAGAGTAGCTCGTAAGAGCATTCCGTAAAATACTAACAAACAATGCCTCAAAATATGTGCAAGAGTTCGAGCAGAAGTATCGCTCAGGCAACAAACCCTCGAGGAATCATAGTTAAGCAGGTAATTTCCACTGTGGGTCGGTTGTACTGCGATGAAAAAAAAAAATTTGCATCACGATCCAATCTTACATAACTGGTTTGCTGTATTGCGTTCATTTGTGGGGATTTTTCCGGGAACCGCCTACGTTTGAGGGTGTTACAATTTGTCGGCTTTTTCTTCATTTTTTCACCCTTTTCTCATATTGGAAGACTTAGACTTGTCCCTTCATTAGCGGTTGAAGGGTAAACTTGAGGGGGATTGTAGTGGGATTGGGCCTCGCGCTGTGTTTTGCGGGAATACGGCAAAGGCATACCGGTAATGCTATAATGGGGTGTTGGTGCATGCGTTATTTGAGATTCGTGCGTGCGCCAAACACCTCTAAATGATACGTATAAATGCCAGTAGGTTACCGTATTCTGAAAAATATACTGTCAAAGGTGTTGATCACGACCCGTACCGGAAATATCAAAAACTTTAACTTGAACCTTCTCCCTTGAATCACTCCTCAGAACAGCTTTCTTCCCCCTCCTAGACAAGAAACGGATACGCATTCCTTTGTCGAATCGTAGTTGAGCGTATGTCAAATTTTAGAAAATACCCATGGGAATAGACGGCTATATCACTTTGTGGCGATCGCCAGAACAATAGAGGAGGGAGCAAATCTTCTTCGATGGAGTTATTAACTTTAGGAGCCAAATTTACTTGTGAATGGTCGGACTCCCTCTCGTCAGTATGGTTGTTCTATTTATAAACATCGGCCTAACAATTTACGTTACTTGTACAAATCCGGAGTATAAAACGGAAGGAGGAATTCCTGGCGAGAATCAAACTATCGAACTCGCGGGGGGGTTTACACTTCTTATTCGATAAGTGCCGTGTGGTGCTCCTGCACTGCCATCATTTCCGTGCTCACACTAGGGATTCTTGCCCTCCTGGCTGCCGCCTGGATAGGGTATAAACATTCGCTGCGGAAAATCCTTTAGTCGGGAATTACTCTGCAGCGATTTCGGCGGCGTGCCATGTGTGGGGGGACGACTCGGGGGGCATTCTGGGGGGAAAGGTGCGCTGGGAGGATTGGGGGATTGTGCCAAATATAGGGGTGAGGCATTTGACATTTTCAAGTGGAGAGAGTGTTGGGAAGCCGATTTTTGGAGAGGTTTACTCTCGGATGGGAAGAGGGGGGTAGTTATCGTTTGCGATTATGTTTTTTAGAAAGGGTTTCTTTACTTGTACCTTCTCATAGGGAGAAATGGAGTTGGGAAGGTTAGAATTATAGTGGTTTAGTCTGGGATATTTGATGCATGGGGAGGACTCTATTGTATAATGCTCCGGTGAGCGATATAGAGTGGGTGTATGAGAGGGTTTATGGATTTATGGTGCAATTACACAAGAAAAATAACACAGTCCTGCCGGCGGTCATGAAGTATCACTAATATATGATATCGTTGGCCAGACTCTTGGCTCCACCATGGGTCTATCGAATGGGAATGCTATCCATTACCACACTTAACTCACCACCTTCGCTACCTGTAGCGGGTAAAATTCCTCATCCCTAGCGGTAAGATATCACCTCAATACTCCTCTACATTCTCTCTAGGAGCGCCCTGCTGAAATTCCATTGTCCGCTGGAAGTTCTTCCGGTCATCACGTGAGCTCCTACTAGCCACTAATTCTCACACACTGCAAGTTGACTGGGTTTGTGATACTTCCCAATAGCAAGATCGGCGAAATGAACGTGCCGATGTAGTATAGCGACTTTGCGTACAAAATAGAAGAGTAGGGAATGGAAACGCCATTCGGGAAGTAAAGCTAAGGACTAAGAGTGCCCAAAATACAAGAACAACAGACCAGTACCCTACAAGGACCATTTTGACACTAAAAAAACAGAAAAAATAAAGAAGGACCTGTTTCGGGCTTCAGTTAGACCTGTACCGCCCCTTTTTTAAAGTCTCTGGAATAGGATGCCTGGAAATGGTTTAGTCGTGGGATATCTCGTAGCTCCGCAAGAGCAAGGCTTTGCCACGGCATTGTAATATATCAAGGACACGAAATCACCTTCCAGGGACTTTAGAAACACGGTATAATAGGACAAGTTCTCTAGCACAATCCAGGTTTTTGAACACTACAAGTACTCTATGGAAATTGAAAAAAAGATACACTCCATTCTCTCGTAATTGCTGTGGAGTGTTCTATATAGTAACCAAATTGATACCAAGTTATTGCGGGAGTCTGCTCCAAAGGCGAGTGATGTCCTATGATTGAGGTACCTGAATAGCAGATGAATAAGGGATCTCATTCACAATCCCTGCATATACCATAACTCTACCCGCTATTTCTCAATGACGGGGCCCTGCCGAGCCACCATTTCCGGCACTGTAAAGTGACTTAAACTCGGTTGTATAATTTCTTTTCTTTCAGTAACCTCGCGGGTGATTTATGCTAGTAAACTGATTTTTATCGCGATAATTATGATTCACGTCAGGAAAAAAGTTACCCTATTTAACTCTTAATTTATGTTGGCCAATGGGCCCTTGAAATCAACAATTGAATAATCAGGACAACAGAGAATGGTAAAAATAAAAGCTAGAAGACTCCAAGCACTCAAGAACGGTATGCATATTATGATCCACATGACTTGGTCGGCGGCCCCCCACCCCCCCCTCTCCCAATTGCTTCTAATTTGCCGAAGATTATGGATTCCTACAGGCTCCCATAACCCTCCAATAAGTCCTCCCAGTCATGGCCCTCTTTAGGTCCTCATTAATCCCCACAGATCTTGGCCACCTCTATGGCGCTTGGGAGAAAATCTGCGGTCTGCCACTATCCTGCTGTCCTCGCTCTTGGACTGAAAAATAATACATCACCTTGTCGGGCCCGCGGTCTCTTTCCAAAACGTGCGTTTCCTAAAGATTGCAGCACGGGAGGGATTGTTAATAGTTGTCCCGCCTGGTCCGGTCTTCTTGGTAATATCCCCGCGGGACTACCAGGGCCCCTAGATCGTTGCGAGCATTGGAGCTAGGTGAGCGGAGTCACTAAAATTAGCTGCGGAGAATGGGCGGACTTGGTTGGATACATGGGAGATGCATACGTAGCGATCAGTTTCCAGTACTGGATGCTATAGGTGCATATATTTTGTGTACCTGATGGAAGGAAGTACTAAATTTGGCATACAATCACTTCATACGAGCGGGGTTTGCAAGGCACCCGCCCGGTCTGGGTGTTTTCGGGGGCTAGCCTGACGGACTGCGGTGTTGGGTATAGCGTAAGCGGAGGTAATGACCGGTAACGAGGGTTTTGCGCAGTTGGGTGGGGCGGTTCAAACGAGTACTCGGAAGTTATGTTAATCTGTGAAGGAGATCATGGTTGATTGAGTCAAGTGTGTGAAAGGAGAGGAAGGACCTGCAGACTGGGGGAAAAGGAAAGAACTTGGGTGTGGGGAAAGAGCTGGAGGGCGGGCTGAGGCTAGGGAATGAATGGAAGGGAGGAAAGCACAATAGGAGAAACATTTCAAGTCTTGCGTATTTCTCCACCAGTGCGTATTCGTAACGCTGCGGCCGGGAATCTTGGCATTTCTCATGGCAAGTGAGGCTATTCCCAACCCGGGGGTACGATATCTGCATACTTCCGAGTGATCGCATCAGGGGAACTGGTCAAAACCCGTGCCTGCGCTGGCACGAGCTGAATACACTACGAAAAAATCCTCTTTAAAAGTGTTATAAAGTGGCAATAGTAGACCCCGAGTTTTCCGTATGCTAATTGGGGCAACGCGCATGGGATCTTCCCCCGCTCCTGGAACGTAGTACGTATCTTTCCGCGCTGGCCCCGCTCCCATACTGCTCGTACAATAGCCGCGCTTAAAAAGATCTAACAACGTCCGGTGTCTGACTAGGTCATATGCTCTATCCAGAATGGCAATAATGGCTTATCATGAGGGATCAAACGGTAGTGTCGATCAAGATCACAGTAAACAAGAACATGCGATAGGAAAAAGGGAGGTTCTCGATATTACCTGCTTCAGTGTTCCCCTTCAAATGGCCCAAGCGGAGTAGGGCCTTTCGGTGTAGTTGTAGAGATCAAGGTGAGTGTTTGACGCACTTTCTTTTTCTTTTTCTTTTTCTGCCGCATTCGTCGATGTAGAGATTTCTGGCCTGAGGAGTGTGTGCGCGGAATGCCTTCCACGGCTTATCAAGCCACCTGCAGGTTTGGGCAGTACAATTGGTTGAACTCCGGTTACGGTTACAGTAGTGGCTGGGATTTGTGTGAAATGCCTCGCTATGACGAGCGTCGGCTATACAGGGGTGGATCATACATTAACCTTAAAATAACGTCCATCCAAAAAATCTCCGGAATGCCTCATACAGCCTAAATTCCCATCTTCTAAAACTCACCCGCTCTCGATTACCCTCGTTACCTTCCGAAGTACCGGTAGCGCATACTCGGAATAGGTACCCCCTCCAGTCCTTATCCCATATCCTCCCCTCTTTCCCCCTTCTTCATCTACCCCGCTCTCCTCATAAACTCCTTCACCCCCGAAACAGCATACTTCTCCCATCTACCCAATCCTCCAAAATCTTTCGGTAGACTTTCGTGCACTCCGTAAGTATACATGTATGTAGTGAGATTTGAAAAAGGTGCATCTCGTGACGCTAGGCAATTCTTAGCCCCAGCGCCTAGTAACTGGGGACAGTAGGGATTAGGTGAATTGAGTTCGTCGAAATTGAAAATGATCTCCTGCATGGTTGTGGGTACTGTACACAGCGGGGTAGGGAAACACATTTATTGGTACGATCGTACAGTTTGATTCGTTACGGTACCTACCGAGTGGATGAAGGGTGAGCTTTGGCAGACGCCGGTGTCATCAATGATCGAGCGGCGCGGGGTAGCTATGCTGCTATAAGGAGATCCCCGGGGTGTTTCCCGTTTTCAAATACTGTAGGTACTTGAATAATTGGACGGGGTGCTATGTAGTCAAAAATTCCCTTCTCAATAGAGTGCAAAAGAGCACAGCGAAAACACAGCCCCCTTCCCCTCCAGGCACGAGGAGAATTTTTTCTCTTGACCATACTGAGACCGGAAGGCCCAACGACATAGCATGCCATCTAAACTCTGTATTCAAGTTTTTACAGGATGGGTGGTTTCCTGGCCCCGCCTTTCTACTACTTCCCTTCAACTTCACTTTGTTGCAAATTTTCTTTGCAGTTTAGGAAAAAGTAACTTGGGGCAACTTGACTCGGTCGTTGTTTTTTTTTGCATTTTCAGGTGCCAAGTTTTTAGATGATTTGATATTTTGGTGTGGAACTAGGCGTTACACACGCCAAAGTCATTTGGACATGATAAGCTTACATAATTATTTGTCGACCGCGCGGCTGAATACTCCGATTGAGACGGGCGTAGAGGATTAGCCATACTAGGATGCAGGCCCTGAATAGGTCCAGTATGCGCACTCATGTCGTCCGATAGAGTTTGCAGGTTGCGAGAGATTTGAAGACAACTCAATCCTGGCGCTAAAATTTCTTCCACCTTTCTTAGCCTTATACCACCGGCGTACTTACAAGGCTTAGTTACAATTTTCCCTAGCGCGCGTTATGAGGGCAAATAAGGCTTTTCCCTAGAGAAGGCGACTGTACAGTACAGCCTGATTGCGTGGTTGAACAAATCGGAGCTGGGGGCGTCTCCCGGAGCCAAAGAAGTAACTGCATCACATCAAGCGAGTCAAAAAGTTTAAAAAAATACCGAAAACGAGAAAACTGAAAGAAAAAACCCAACCCATCTAACCACCGCAATTTCAAATCCGGCCAACGGATGCACAGCCCACATCCAACAATATCCGATTACGATTTAATAAGTCTTTTCACCAACCCCAACCGGGTTTCTTCAACCAAGCCACTCAAATTGTTGTTATGCCATAAAAACACCGGAAGCCGACTGCAAATATCAGATTATCAACAAAAACTAGCTCTTGATCCGTAATAGACCTAGCTAGTTTGATAAGTTAATCCCAATGGAGTCATAGACCTCAGTAGTCATCCGCAGATCCCTGATATCCCCACCAATCTCCACTGTCCTCGAAGAAAATCTGAGATCTACTGAAAGTACTGTCCTGGTTTTGAATGTTGGATCGGGAGGAAATATGAATATAATTGCCTATCGTGACAAAGAGAACGAACATAGACTTGAACGAGTGAATGAACTGATAATTGAGGAAGAACAACGGGAAAAAGGGCCGGCTTTTATCCTGTGAAAATGGCATTGCATGGCGGAAATGACCGGAGAAACTATTCTACCTCTAGACTCAAGCTAGACAGTAAAGAGATAATGCCAAACCATGAAACGGCATGAAACAGGGAAGAAACAACATGTAACTATGCTAGCACGAAACATAAGAGAAACGAGATGTAAGTTTAATAGTATGAAGACAAAACAACTGCCGTTACATACTTCAACACCTGGCTCCTGGACTGCGAAGTGATATCTCGCCTTGTCGAGACGTGGTCCTTGTCAAAACCAGCCTTCTTCAAAAGTCGCACCAGAACAACTCTTAATTGTCCTGCCAGATCGAACCTTACCGGAAAGCTCCTCTTAGAGGGCAAGACTCCTGAGACTCTTGTGAACACCAAAGGAATGCCCCTATTTTGTCAGTTAGTAAGAGCAAATCAGGAATTGACATGATATATGTGCATACATGCAGAAATATCCCATGACTAGTCTCTTGGTCTCAAACCGCCTTCACTTGATAGGCTAGGAGCAGCAAAAGAAATGTCTTGTGGAGTGTTACGGCTTTGCCAACGCCGACATTTATCAATATCTCTCGTATAATCTTGCGCATTTTAGATTATTGAAAGCACAACAAGGCATACCGTACAGTAGACCACCGTATTTCAAGGCTAACACTACGGAAAGTGCCCGACCTAGCCCACGGCGGGAATTCCAAGTAACCTTAACTACAATCGCCCCCCCCCCCCCCC